>JAOEGS010018092.1:3292-52502 GCA_025447755.1 Corythornis vintsioides | reverse complement strand
GGAGGATCCTGCTGCTCCCTGGTGCCCTCTTCATAGAGAAACTTCTGCCAGAGATTTCCTGACCCTGAGCCCTCCCCAGCATGGTCACTGCCTAACCCAAAGGGCAGAGGAGCTGCATGGCTGCCCAGCCCCATTCCCTTCTCCCCTCTCTTGGTCCAGCTTTTCCCTTTCCTGCTGGATTTCCCCACCTCCCATGCCATGGTTATTCCTCCCAGGCCGTGCTGTGCTCCTTGCAGCCAGCTCCACTGGCTGAACCACTTTGCTTGGTCACTGCCCTGCCCCTGAGGCTGTGTCTGGGTGACACAGCTCAGTGGTGTCCCCACCTGCTCCATGGGTTGCTCCTTTTATCCCTCCTCACCTGCCTGTGTTTCCATGAAGGAAATCTCCCCAAAACAGGGCTTGGTCCAGCATGTCTCTGCACAGCAGCCTGGGCAGTGCCCTTCACCCTTGGCTGGGCTCCTGGGCTGCTAGCACAGTTTCAAGGTGACCACAGACTCAGGGGACATGTGGGACTTGGTGTCCTGAGAGCACAGGAGTGTCCCCCTTCCCTGAGGTGGCACATGCCCAGGCAGCTGCAAGCTGAGGAGGATCCTGTTTGCAGGACAGCACCCAGACTCTGGGCTCAGCCTCAGTGCTCTGCAGCCTCGGGGACAGTCAGGGCTGCCTCACCCTGAGGGGGTGGCTGTGCCTCTGCAGCTGTGACTGGGAAGCTGGGTGAAAATACCACTGGGGTCTGGCTGGAGGTGCTGAGCTGCAGCTGGGGTCTTAGATCCCAATAGACTTCAGTGCATTCAAGGGGTTTCTCTTGCTCCAGGTCTTAAAATCAATTATGAAAACTAAGCAAAAATTAATGAGAGCTCAGGAAAAAAAAAAAAAAAAAGGAATGTTGTGATGATTTTGAATGCTTTCAATTTTAACTTCCTTTGTTCTTAAGCAGTTCTTTGTAAATACAGTAAAATAGCAGAGCTGAAGCCTCAGAGGCAGGAGGGTTTCTGGTTTGGAAGCAGGCACAAGGAAGCAATGATGACTGTGTAACTTCAATTTTTCAGAAGCAGGGCTGGGATTTGCTCTTGAACTGACACCTCTCAGGACAAGCTGCACTTCCAGCAGGTGTGGCTTTCAAGGAAAAAGTGTCAAGGAGCAAAACTGAGCAGCTGTAGCAACCACAGGGATTCACAGACCCTCCTTGCTGGGGCTCACCTGACCACCACAGGCTTTGGAGAGCCACTTTGGCTGGGGTGCCCCAAAGCAGCAGCTCCTCTCCTCTTGCTGACCACCAAAAGAGATGCTCCAGCAGCTCACCCCAGGTCCCCCAAATCCCTACCCCTCAGGCAGATGCTGGGCTTGCCTCATGACTGTGTTCCAGCAAGACCTAGCTCCAGGGAGGCTTTTACAACTGGCAGGGAAATCCAGAGTGTACTGACACTGCAGCCTTCTCCAGGTGGTACCTGTGCCCAGCTGCCCTTCTCCAGTGGCACAGGAGCCAGCTGCACCCTGGGCACGTGGAGGGACCCAGCTGTGAGAGGTGTTTTTCCAACAGTAACATCTGGATGGCAGCCCTGGGGTCAACTGGGCTTTCTGCTTTGTTAATTGCCAATGTTATTTTCCTTGAATTGAGAGAAATCCTGTAGCCATTGCATCTCTCACACTCAGCCTTTGGGCCTATCAGCAAGTCCCCTTTGTTCCCAGCAGCTCCTGTCTGCATGCTTCTGGAGCTGGGGTTGCTCCATCCATCTTCACCCCTTGTTTGTGAAACTGCTGGCACGTCCCTGGTTCCCCAAGGAAACCCTGTGTTTTCCAGCATGCTTGTACCCATGGCTTGGTGAAGTGACTTTCCTTTGTGATTTTCCCTAATGCTAGCCAACCACTGTCAAATTCATACAGATAAAGAACTGAAATGGTGAGGCCAAGGTAACATTACCTCCCATTTTTATTGGTGACATCATTGGGCTGAAGTCTTGGGTGGGAACTGTCTTTTTATTTCAGCATTAACCCATTATCATACTTTTTGAACAGCTCAGTAACAAAATCCTTGACAGAGACACTGCAGACTGGAGATCCTACAGCTATCTGAATGAACTAGGTCAGTAATTTTTAAACAATTTAATCACTTTAGTAGACTTTAGAGCAATTCCAAATCCAAACCAGCCTTTCATAAAGGCATTAACAATAATGAAGAGTATTGGTGTTGTCTTTATTTCACAATCAGAATTGTCAGCAGTGCCAGACAGAGAACTGAAAAATTTCCTTTACCACAAACCACAGCTTGGGAAAGCAGAGTCAATTCTCATTCTGGTCTCCCTTCCTGGGTTGCTGAGTTGAATCACCATCATCTAGAAATGTTGTTTCTTTTAACTTATGGCATTAACAATTCAAATTTGGTTGGTTGGGGATATTTTTTCATGCTTACTACAGTTCAGCACTAAATACTGGAGCCTGTGTGGGAGCTGGAGTGTGCAGTTCACCCTGTTGTCTCCCAGTTAAGCTCATGCTGGCCATTTCTCTGGCAGTTTTGAAGAAGCAGCCAGTGCAAATATGCCAAGAGTGAAATTTAATTGCCCCTTTAGAGTTTATTCTCCCTGGCTTCACTTTTTACAGGGTTTTTTAGCACCTCTTATCTCAAAACCCATACAGATTTAGTGCTTTGGATGCTCATTGTTTTTCTATCTGAGCATGTGGAGTTTAGCTTGTCCATGGCAGAAAGCATTTGCCCTTTACTGGGATTACTCATATCTTACTGGAAATTTGCAGTGTGGGCAAAGTGCAGTCTTAAGTGGGATTATGGGATGTTTAAGGTCTGCTATCTCACAGCTCACATGGCTACAGGAGCTAACACAGGGCAGCACCAAGGCCTCACATCTTGTCCCTGCCCTTTGGGTCCCACACCATGCCTGGCTCCAAAAACCAGGTCTTCCCTGCATCAGGAAAATCACAAACCTGTCAAGCTTCAGTGCAAAACCTTCCTCATCATGCTCAGTGTTTCCTTCTGCACAGACAGGCTGCAGAGCTGCTGCCCTGCTCCTCGGGATGTAACACAGAGAGCTGGGGGTAGGGAGGATTCCAAATGCTCCTCAAATCAAATTAATGTTCCTTTTGCCATTTTACTGCTTTGCTCACGAGCTTGATTTGGGTTTAGCTTGCAGTGCCCTGAACTCCCCACGTGCCACATTTGTCCTGCATTCATGCATTTTATTTTACTACCAGCAGCCATGCCAGATGCCTTTGCAGGAAGAATGATGTCAGTGATCAATGCTTCAGCTAAGGGGTCTTCAGAAGAACAGTTTTGTAGGGTTTTTTTCAAGGTATCTTGCACCCAGAGACTTCTCTCCTCTCTCATCTGTTTCTCTTCAAGTATCTCTTTTCACACTAGCTGTTAAAAATGAGATTAATTTTTTCTTCCCTTTCAGTACCAACATTAATGCCTGCTTGTGCTAACTTTCAGAATGTTTGATCCTTGCTCAGATCAAGGCCATTTTTTTCCATGAAACTGCAAAATGTTTTCATTTCATGCTATTTACTTCTGTGCACTGAAAGCTGCAGATTCCACTCAACTTGTGAGAATGGCAGAAGAAAGTGAAAACATCAGTTGTGAATTGCAAACATGAAATTGAAGTGAACCTTAGTAAGGTCATGTTGGGGATCTTGACCTTTAACTGCATCATGGATGGAAATAACACAGAATTGAAGAGCTGTTCCACCTTCTCATACCACTATTAGCCTTAGATTTATGGCATGGGTGCTCCAGCTCATGTGTTGGGGTAGCAGCCAAGCATTGTGCATGGCTGGATTCAGTGAGAAAAGAGTTAAAACAGCTCCAATAGCCCAGTTGAGATGCTGTGACCCCATGAAACATTCCAGAGAGGAGAGGTGTGAAAGAGCTAGAGGCAGGGCAGAGGACTTCAAGGGAAATTGGAGAGAAATTTGGCACAGATGGAAAACCCTCAACTCCTCTGGTCACCTCCCTGGTTCTTCATCCAGCAGCAAGTCCTCCAGCTGAGGCAGTGGTCCCAAAGGGCCACTCTGCACCAGCCAGATGAGAAAGAGCATCAGGCTCACAAAAATGTCCTCAGGCCTGTTAGCAACTGCAGGTGTTGGGGAAAGAATAAGAATATCCATGTGGAAATGACCTCAGCCATTCATCTTGTACAACCTGCCATTATAAGTTTTCTTCATGCTTTTTTTTCCTTCTTTTTTCCTTTTGACCTGTGAGATGCATTTCTGATCAAATGCTGGGCTCACAGTTGGATGCTGTCCCAGGCTGACACCTCTTGTGCTTTGAACTGCAGCATCCCATCCCTTTGCAGGGCCATGGCTGCTCACATGGGGTTTCAGGATTCAGGGACTCTTGTTCTGTGGGAAACCTTGCTTCTCCATGGAGCCAGGCTTAGACTCCCCTTTGTTCTCACAGTTCAGGGAGAGCAGGAGAAGCCAGGAGACAGTTCCTAGCAGAAGCAGAGAATTGCTGCTCAGCTGACTGGTGGCACCATGCCCTTTTCTGTGTGCTTGGCACCATGGCTCCTCACTTCCAAGCAGTGTATCTCTCTGTCTTTGTCTAAAGGAGGATCAGCAGAATGCTTTCTGGAAATCCTATCCACTTTGGCTTGTGTGTCTCATCAAAGCAATCCCCCAGGAGTGCTTTAATTAACCCCTCTCTGCTCTCCTCACTCTCTCAGGCTGTGCTTTTCCAGCTTTGGAAAACACCTTTTGATGGCTCACAGTTGGCACCTCTGGCCTTGGCTCAGCCTGCAGTGGTGCCTCAGACATCTTGTTTGGAAAGGAAAGGAAGAAAGATGTTCTGTGAGGGAGCAGAGAAGGGGCTGTTCATTCCGAGGGGGCTCCAGGCCACAGGAACAGCTCATTTCAAAGGCCCCCATGGTCCTTATTTCAGCAGCAGCAACCAAGGAGACAGTGAACGTGGCAAGGAAGCAGGAGAGTGGATCCTCCTGAGCCAGGACCAGCTTCCTGGGAAGACTTCATGCCAGAGGCTGTTTGCTGTGTGTGGTTCTGAGAAAGACTTGTCTTAGCTGAGGACACGATGTCATTCCTGTCTTCAGCCAATGCACGTGGTCCTTCTGATGTCAGGGGCTCTCTCTGAGCCTAACAGGAAGAAACTGCAGCAAAACCATGAGCCTTATGTGTGTGTCCATGGACAGAAGTACATGTGTGTGGATCCACTGCACATACACACAGTGCTTCTCACCAGATTACAGGTATTTTGCCTGTTCTGCAGGGCTTCAGTTGCCAGGTTTCTGTTCTTTCCAACTGGAACATGGCAGGAGCAGAACAAAGCCTGTGTTTTTACTGCTGCACCTTTGCTTGGGAGATTCAGGTATCAGACTGGGTCAGTGAGACAATCCTGTCTGTTCCATGGTGTCTAGTGATAGGCACAGTTGCACCAGTAATTCTCATGGATGTGTGCTTGAGACATCAGAGTTTGGGGAACCTGTGGTGCCAAGAAGAGGCAGCTTTGTCACCTTCTGTGTGTCCCTACCTGCTCGATGCAGTCCAGTGCTACCAGCCCCAAGGAATGGCTTGTCTTTGCATTTCCATTCTCTAGCTCTTGTTGCAGAACCAGAATTGTTTGCCCTGTGACTAATCTCTGGTGCTCTGCTTCACTCTGCATTGAGCAACTGCTGAGTCCAGCTTCCAGCCCCTATTGCAAGCAAGTCAAAAGTCTTAAACCACTTAGTGAGTTCAGAAAAGGTTGTTATGCTCATGAGCCTGAGTGCTGGGCACAGCAGGCTGCAGACAAAAATGGGTTTATCTGTCATGGTTTTTTAACAGCAGTAGTGACTCAAAGCTGCATTTATTCCAAAGGACCAAAGCCACGGAGTTTGATTCAGAGCTGACTCTGCATTTTTCTCAAAGCCAAGAGGTGTGGAAAATGTTTCCAGCCCAGACTCTGATTTCATCCCAGCAGACAGCTTAGCTGCAAACCTAAACCTAGACTTCCCTGAAGTGCCAGATTCCTGGCCTGTTTAGGGCTTTTCCACATTAATTACTTTTGCTGTTTAAAAAATAATGTGTCCATTATTCATTTCATCTCCAGAGGAATGTGATGAATTCATAAAAATGGGCAATAAACCCCACAGAATTATAACAGATATAAAAGAAGACTCAAGGCAGGATTACAGGGAACAGGTTGGGAAGGGCTTTGAGGGATCATGTAGCCCTCCCAGGGCAGCACCAACCTTACCTGTACCTTTCCCATCTGGGGTATCCCATCTTTTCTCAGCCATCCTCTCCAGAGAAGATTCCCACCTTGCTACAGCTGCTCTGGAGTGAGAGCTGAGCTCAAGCAGGCAATGTGCTGCCTTGCAGCTCAGTGTGGGCAAGGCCTGCCTGCTGCCTGGCTCAGAACAGCCAGCCCCTGCATCTGTACAGCACCCTGCCCTCTGGGAGGGCCTCACAGCAAGCTTGGGCTTACTCAGAGCAGGCACAGTGATCTCTGCAGCTGCAGGAGCCCTTCCAGACGTGCCTGACTTTTCCAGTAGGACTGGCAGGAGCTCCCATGGAGCTGAGCTAATGAAATATGCCCAGAAGGTGGAGTTCTTCCCCTCTGAGCCACCAAAGTGCTGGGTGATGTTGCTGTGTCCTCACAGCAGCCCCAGCCCCTGTTTCCCTAAGTCACTTATTCTTTGTGCTCCTTATTGTAACCATCTCATTAATCCTCATAAAAGTTTGAGGACACTGTCCCACAGGATCACTCCTTTTTTGCTGCTTTGTCTCTGACTGACATGGTTGGGTTAGCTTTTAAATTTACCAGGGAGGTCTTCATCCCAGTCTTCCACAGCCAGAGGCTCTTCCCATGCTGCTGTTGCACTGCAAGAGCAATGCTGTGTCCAGCACACCTCCCCACAGGTCAGCCTGGGTCTCCTTGACTTCCCTGCTGCTGCTTTCTCCTCACCCTCTAACCCCTCCTGGGTGCTCACCAGCTTCTTAGGTGCCAGCCTTGGTCTGGGTGGTGGGAGCTGCTTCTTCCCAGAGGCACCCTGCACGTTTGCCTAAAAAGCTGGCCCAAATTGCTGAGGCATTCCTGCCCCTGGAGACTTGCTCTGCCCTGGAAGGATGATGTGTGGTCACCAGGGATGGCCCTTGGGAGCAGTGCTGCTGGGAAAGAGAGCAGCAGCCCTGTGGATGTGAGCCAAGGGGTGAATTAGCTCCATCCTCCTCCCCTGGGACTCTGCCCTAGCAGAGTACAGGAGAGAAACAAAGCACCCAGCTAATACCATCAGGTGAAAGCTCCTCCACGATGCCCCAGCTGCCCAGTCAGCCTTGCCCTCTTTCAGGGGCTGGCTCAGGACATGTGGTGGAAAGCAAAGCAGAAGGTGCTGTAAAGGTTTTTTTTGGGGGGGATCATTGTTGGCCAGAAGAGAAAGAGCCCCATCATAGAGAGCCAGTCGTGTGCCACTGGCCCATTACCTCAGGGATTGAAGGGCAAAGGGTCTGTCTTTGATGTGCCATTAACACATTAATTGTCTAATTCAGTGTTTTTCCTTAAATAGCAAAACCTGGAGCAGCATTGCCAGTGGTGGTGACAGCTGCTCCTGAAGTGCCAGGGGACACCCAAGGACAGAGAGCAGGGAGACCTCTGGGACATGCTGTTTGCAGGGCTCTTTTTGCCAGCATAACATAGTTACCTGATTGGGAATCCCATAAGCCACAAAGACATTTCTCTCTCAGTAACCAGATTTGTGTTGATTCTGGTAGTCAATAAGAAATATCAGACTCTGTAGTTAAAAAGATTTAAAGGCTTACATTAGATTGGCCTTCTGATGGATATCTGGGATCATTTGCAGTAGTGAGAATGGAAAAGGTTCCCATCCTCTCTGCTTCTGGAAGGAACAGCAGGTTCTCCTGGCACCATGTAAGGCAGAACTCTGCTGTCAGCTCTGCTCACAGCTGCTGCATGCTCAGTCTGCTGGAGTCACCTAGGGACTCTGCTCGTGGCAGTTACTGAACTGTGCACATTTAGAAGTGAAATCACAGTAAGTAATTTAGAAAGACTGGACCCACATTAGCAACTAAGACTGTGAATTCAGTGACATCCTATCCACCACTGAAACAAAGCCCAGAATTAGTCCCAGGCTAATGTGACATCACCTGTGGACTCCAATTCTAAAGGATCTGCTTCAGGCTCCTTCTGCTGATCCAACCCAGTGATTCAGTCATGAACTTACCAGCAGATGACTTTGCTCTGGTTCCAGTGGATAGCTGTTCTTGGTACTGAGCAGAACCCTGCTTCAGGAAAGCCCTCCCTGCCAGGGCTGCTCTTGAGCATATGCTTAGTTTTAGGTGTGCACAGAATCCCTGCTGCAGCTGAGTGTATGCTTATGGCCCACGATGTGCTTAAGAGCCTCTCTAAAGGAGGGCCTTGCTGTACCATTTAGAGGCTAGGATATATGCTGTCAGCAGACAAAGCAATCCAATTTACATAAATATTTATTTGTTTTCCATTATATATCATTTTCATGCAGGTGCTTGTGGGATGGATAGACGTCAGAACACATACATAATGGAAAAAAGCTTCAAAGGTATGGTATCCAGAGCCTGCAGCCACCCTGCAGAGTGAGGAGGGTGGCATAGAAGAGGTGAGATAGGAGACCTGAGCACTCAGGCAAGTGGGCACACAGAGGCAGAAAGGGATGGAGCAGTTGCCCACCAAAGGTGCCTGTGTGGCTCAGCTGGCAGCACTGGGCTCGGAGCCAGATGTCTGGGGCCTGTGCATTATGGCTGCAAGTCTTTCCCAGCCTCAGGGAAGCAGCATGAGGCAAAAAGAGAGGGCTCTGCTGCAGGAGGTGCAGGTGGAGCTGGCTGGCCAGGGGAAGCTCTTCTAGGAACCATTTGCCATCCTCCAAGGGCTTTCTGGTGGCACTGACTGACAGGCTGGTGCATTTGCCTGCCAAGCTGTGGCTGCGTCAGGCTCTTGGCCATCCTGAGCTTAAACAAAGCCACTGGAAAATGAGCTGACCCTGCTTTGTGGCCTCTGCTGGAGGAGATTTATAGCAGAGCTTGGGAAAAGACCTCACTGGTGTATAACCAGTCACACCAGCATGGAGCAGTTAATGGGCAATGACTCCAGGGCAGCTCTATAAAGGGATCAGAGATGAGTCACGAGCACAGGGCCCAGTGACTTTAGATTTCAGCTGTCCCCTGGGATTACATGCAGAGTATCCCAGTTGCATGTGGAATACAAGGCCACTTGGCAGGGAGGTCCCACAAGCTCCTGACAGGCTGGGCTGGGGTTTTGCACACTGAGCCTGGGTTCCAGGAGACAGGGCAAGGAGTCTGTCTCCTTTGGAACAGGCAGGCTGAGGTTCTTGAGCTGAATTCAAGGCTGTTGTGTCTGGCTGGGGATGTCCCTCCATCAGCTGAGGAGGTAAATGCTGCCTGGCCTCTTCCCCTTGTGTCCTTCAGCTGCTCTCAGCTGAGTAATGGGAAAATGGGACCTGCACACAGAGCTGGTTTCGAGGCACCCCCTGGTTTGCTGCAGCTGAGGTGTTACAGAGCAAGGCCTTTATCTCAACTAACAAGGAATATTGAAAGATAGACCACATAAAAAGCAAGGACCAGCTCATAGCCAGGCCTAGGGAACACTAATCACTGCATGGCTGCTGTTTACAAAACAAAGGGATAGGATATTTGCTAAAACAGGACCTTACCCCACAGACTCACCAGCAGAAACCAGTAACCCATGACCAGTAAAGCTAAATTTAAGATATTAAAAGGGTTATGCATATTTGACTCAATTCACTGGTTCCAGCTACTTTCTCTTTTTCAGAAAAAAAAATATTATAATGTAGCTCATTGTTCTCTTTACATGGAATCATTAATTTCAAGGTTAGTTCAAACTAAATTGCTGTGTTTATAAAGTTTAAAAGCTGCTTTAAACACACACAGTAGGAATTCCCATCACAGACACAGTCACACAGAGGGTACAGTACCAGTGTGAATGAGAGAAAAAGAACTGCAGTACCAGCCAGCTGTGAAATGGGGTTTTTTTTTTGCTGCTCTATATTTTGTTGATGATTTAGGCTCCGAGCCATTTTCTTTACATGCTTTATCTAGCTCCTCATGAATTGGAAGCTCAGAGCTGATGTGTCTGTGGCTGCTCAGCTGCCACAGGCAGGCAGGGCTGGTGTTGGCAAGGGCAGGGTGCTGGGGACACACCAGGGGCTTTGTGTCTCTGACCCGTGGGTAGTGAGCAGCTGAGATTGCTCAGAAGCATCTGCCTCTGCGTGGGTGAAGTTTGCCAGTGGCTCCATTTCTGGGTTCTGGCAGCAGCATGGGAGCCCTCAGTCCCACCAGGAGGGGCTGGGTGATGTGCCCAGTGCTCAGTGTGCAGCTCTGCTCCCCGTGCCAGGTCTTGGGTTGGCCCAGATGAGCCAAACTCCTCTGAAAGATGGAAAGGAAGCATCTGCTAAGCTGGGTCATTCACCTAAAGCAACTCCCAGTCCCAAACAACTGGATTCTGTCAGCAAAAAGACTTGTCAGGCAGGTGGTTTTGGGTTTATGCACTTTAAAGAGGATGTCTTTCTCCTCTGAGACCAGAGCCCCAGCTCTGCAGCCCCTGCTCTGCCCTGGTCTGGCTGGAGCTTGTCCCCAGGAGAGGGTTGTCCCTCTGACAACCTGCCATTGGCAGTGCAGTGGCCATGCTGCTGCTGGAGGCTCAGGGGGTTAGGCTTGGCCAGTTGGTGTTTGCCAGGGTCTCCCCAGCTAAGCCCACAGTGTCTGACAGCTCGGGCACTGGTGAGGCAGCAGGAAGCCTTTGGGGCAGCCAGGGTTGGGTGCCACCACAGCAGCTCTGTAGTGCTGATCTCCAGTGGTGATGGCAGGTGAACAGTCCTAAGGTTTCCAGAGCAGTTTCTTTGCTGTGTGTGGTGTTCAGTGAGACCATTCCCAAGCTTCTCCTTGCAGCTCAGTCCTTTTTCAGTTGTGCAGGAGGTTTTCTGAAGCAACTGCTGATGCACAGGTAGAATAATGTGACCTCTGGCAATAACATTTCAAGGAAAAAAAATCCTGTGTTTTGACTGATAGTCAGCAAACCCCAGCAGCTGGAATCACTCGTGCACTTACCATGGGGGTGTGGGGCTTGGTTCAGTTGTTTGTTGTGCCCACAACTGTGCCACACTCTGAGAGGTGGCAATAAGCCGTGGCTATGGCACTGGCCTAGCAGCAGTGGTGAGCCAGGGGAATGAAAGCAGCCAGGAGCCAAAATTGCCATGAAATAGCAGGAGAGTGTCTCCTACCTGTGCACATCCTACTTCCTTGGCACTTCAAATGTGGCAGGAGGTGCCAAGGCTGGTCACTGGCATGCCAGGAGATATTCAGGACAAGGAAGGGACAAGGACATTTCCATTCCCTGGTGACAAAAATAAAACCTCCTTCAGAGGTCTGCTGATTGGTATCCAGGCAACACTGAATGCCAGGGACTTCCAAATGTGAGCATCTCCCTGGGTTTCTCCAGTGTCCAGCTGATCGAGGCCTTGCAGTCAGTACAGGGCCATGGGTCAGGCTGAGCCCAGCCCTGTGGGTGGACAGGAGGATGAGGAGGCAGCGTGGCCAGAGCTCACACTTGGCCAGAGCTCACACGTGGCCAGAGCTCACACTTGGCCAGAGCTCACACTTGGCCAGAGTTCACACTTGGCCAGAGCTCACACTTGGCCAGAGCTCACAGCCAGAGCTCACACGTGGCCCATGGGGTGACTGGGCTGTGGTGTGCTCTGGGTGAAATGAGTTTAGCAGGGGCTTGGACTGGATGACCTCTAGAGGTCCCTTTCAACCCAGACATTTCTATGTTAATTCATGGAACAAAATCTGACAATTGATGCCAGACTTTTTAATCATCCCCAAATTATCTTAATAACAAAGTACCTCAGAGGCTTCTGCATCCTTCAGAGTTAAAATTCTCAGGGATCTTGTACGTAATGTGTCTTGTGGGCTGATGACTCCCTGGTGTATAGCATGTTATCCAAACGTTCTCTGGTGCTCCCTAAATCATCCTGTGAGCAGGGTCTGATCCTTAGCTGGACAGGGTTCCCACTTAGGTCAGTGAGAATGGGCTCTTAGATGTGCTGTTTCCCAGAGGCAGTTCCTGGGGGAGCCACAGGGGTCCAGGCATTCCAAGTGGTACTTTGCTGGTCCTCCCTGGGAAGGGAAGGGCTGGTGCTGTGGCTACAGCCCGAGGGACAGCTGCCTGGGGGGGGGAGTGTCAGCCCTAGCAGGTGTACAGATGAATTTTAGCTTAGGAAGATAAAAGTAGCTGAGCTGGACTTAGTAAGTACATGATGTGCTGGAATTTTTGCTTATGCCAGCTCAGATGTGCCCACTGTCAGAAACAAAACTGCCCCACACAGCCATTTACCTGCGTGCTACAGCACCAGGAGCAGGACCTCTCCCTCTGACTCCTTTCACCAGTAGCCAGCAGTCTTTTATAACTGACATTTGATGAATCTAAACCCAGCTCTGATTTGTTCCCTCCCAGCCCTGGTGCTGACAGAGGGTGCTTTGCAGTGGCCTTTCTGGAGGCACTGGCAGCCTCGTGCTCACACGTGGGGCTCACTTTGCCCTCCTGTCCTCACAGGGTCCAAAAGCTGCATGAAACTATTTGTGCTGCCTGCTCTGGAGAGCTCCTGCCTTATCTTGGCTAACAATTAAATAGTCTCAGGACTGCCCAGAGAGGTTGTGGAATCTTCTTCTCAGCAGAGATGTATTTTATGATAGGATGTGAGTCTGTGTCTGCTGTGTCCTCATCTCTAAACACGAATGGATGCCAGACTGTGTGTAAAGGCACCTTCCTTTAAGCCCTACACAGAGCAAAGGCTGATGGCCTTGAGCTGCCTTGTGTCCAGGAGCCTCCAGTCTTGTGGGGTTGCTCCATCAGGACAGGACAGCTTTCCACTGACTTGCCTGGACTGGGATGGGGTTGGTGAGGCTGGGGAATATTTTGTGTTGCTTTGCTTCCCATCCCCTGTGAGGTACCGAACCAGATGTGCCTCACTCTGAAGCAAAGGCACTGTGAGTCTCAGCCAGGCTGAACTCAGACAAGCAGTTTCTTAATTGTATTAATAAACTGGTGCCAGCCCTCGTGTCCCTGGTGGGCCCAGCACAGTCCAGCTGCTTTGCTCTGCAGCAGACCTTCCCAGCAAGCTGCTTTGACTAACCCTGGGAGCTGAGGAGTCTGGAGATGCGCTCAGATGGCTGACATGAGAGCGCAGCGGGATGGGACCTGGCACCCTGCTCAGGGCCACCCCCCAGCAGAGCCAAGGTGAAGGGCACGTGGCCCAGGGGCTGAGACACTCACACAGAGGTGCAAGCCCAGAGCTGCTGCAGGGGGACTGCAGCAGGGAGTGAAGCAGAGCTGGCCAGTGAGTTAGCAGGCGGGGGCGGCTGAGCGCAGGGAGGTTTGGAAAGGAGAAGTGATATCTTGTTGTCTGTCTATTTCTTAACCTGCATTTCTCTTTTTGTCTCCCATACTAGATAGCGGGGGCAGCTGGGACTGCAGCTATTTTGCAAGTCCCACTATGTCACCGGGAGTATTTCATATATACCAGGATCTGCCTTTGTACTGTAACCCAGCACAAGAAAATGCCTCATCTTTCATTGCATCGCTCTAATTCTAGATTAATGGCACTGCCCAGCAGGATGCACACAGCAGCAATGGCACGTTCTTGACTGTCAATGTTAAGACCTATTTATTCTCTATTGTTTCTTTTGGGGGTGTTATTGATTTATTTTTCAAGCAAGACTGGCACTGTACCTTGCAGCAGGCTGGCATCCCCCGGCCAGGGTCACCGACTGGAGACGCCGGTGGTTACAACTCTGATGCCAACCTTGTTCTCCCCACGTAGCACCTCCTCCATCACCATCTGCTGTTCTCTCCAGCTTAGGGGAGAGGAGCAGTAGATGGCCACAGTGATGTAGGGGAGTAAACAAAGCAATAGCAATGCTCAGCTGGAGGCTTGTCCCCCCCTGCAGAAAGCCAGGCAATCCCCACTTGCCTCCTCCCGGTCTTAATGGCAGAGGGAATAGGAAGAAGTTGGTTTCTCCTGGTGCCTGGCCCCAGAAAGCTGAGCTCTCAGGGGGCATAAGCTGCACTGATGCAGTTCTAAGCCTGCTGGAAATGTTTTGCAGTTATACATAGGAAGATTTGATGCTGGCTGAATCCCCCACCCCTGGGGCACTGACCCTGTAGCTGGCCCAGCAGGACACAGACTGGCAGAAAGTCCTGTTTGAGGAGCTGATTTGTCACAGCCACGGGCATGGGCAGGTGGAGTTAAAACAGCTCCTTAGGGTTTAGGGGGAGGGAAAGGGTTGGCACCTCAAAGTTTATTAAAGCTATTGCAGTCATTGACAACTAGAACCTTTTACAGGAAAACCTTTGGTATTGAGCAGGTTTTTATTTCTTTCCTGCTAGTGAGTTGTGGATGCAATGGTCTGGACACACCCAGAGCACAAGCGCCGGGTGTCTGTGCTGGATGCTTCAAGGATCTTCCTTATCCCCCTGCCCCCTTGGCCCCCCCACCCTTCCCACAGAGGCTCAGTTGTCACAAAGCTCCTCAAGCTGACAACTCTAACGCTCCCACCCTGCTCTTGTTTTGCAGATTATATGAAGGAATCTGTGTGCAGCTCCAGCACTTGTTCCCTGAACAGCAGTGAAAACCCCTACGCCACCATTAAAGACCCCCCCATTCTGACATGCAAACACTCCGAGAGCAGCTACGTGGAGATGAAGTCTCCTGGGCACAGGGAGTCCCCATACTCAGAGATGCCGACTTCATCCACAGCCAACAAAAACATCTACGAAGTCGGTGAGTGGGGCAGGTGGCAGAAGGCCAAGCCCAACACCTGGGGGTTTTATTGGATATGCTGATTTATTTGGTCCTTGATTTCTTTATTCCTGACAGAAGTAGCAGGGACTTGCACAGTGCAGGGAGGCGTGGGTTGGGCAAAGTTCATCAGCTTGTTGATTTGAGGGAGCTGTGCCTGGAGGAGGGAGGTTGTGCTGTAGTGCTGGGTGAGAGGGTGGTACAGTCCCAAAGTGCTCTGCCAGCCCCAGTGGATGGGCTGCAGGTCCCTCTTTGTGCTCTTGTTTCAAACTGCTGCAGTGCCCAGCTGCAAGGTTTTGAAAGCACAGAAGCCTGGTGCAGTGGTGCCCAGCAACAGGACAAGGAGCAGTGGACACAAACTGGAACCCGGGAGGTTCCATCTGAGCAGCAGAAGAAAGTTCTTTGGTGTGAGGGTGTCAGAGCCCATCCCAGGCTGCCCAGAGAGGTTGTGGAGTCTCCTCTGGAGAGATTCCAAACCCAGCTGGACACTGCACTGCTGGGCCCTGCTCTGGCTGACCCTGCTGGATGGAGCAGGGGGGTGGCACCAGAAGGTCTCCAGAGGTCCTTTCTTGAGACCTACCTGCCCTTGGCTCCGCTTGTTGTTTTTCTCCCTGCACTACCCCATGTACAGCCAGGAAAGCTGCCAGAGGAGGAGATGTCTTGGGAACCTGATGTTCTGTGCTGGTGCCAACTAGTTCTGGAAGCTCTGCTAGTTACCATAACTGGGTTTTCCTTTCTGCCCCAGAGCCCACTGTCAGCGTGGTCCAAGACGCCCGCGGTCGGAGTGCCAGTTACCTCCACAACCCATACGACCTGCCTAGGAACAGTCACATTCCTGGTCACTACGACCTCCTCCCCGTACGGCACAGCCCGACGCACGGGCCCTCTTGGGACAAGCAGTCTTAAAAGGATGAACTTCACTGGTGCACTGTGCTGCCAACACAAACTGTGAGGAGGCAAAAGAGAAGACAATCCTTTTCTGTGCTGCAGGATGCTGAGGGGACTTCAGCCTCTTCTTCCACGAGGACCTAAAACATAACACGACATCAGCTTGGGCCAGCTGCTGCTGCATGATGTTATTTATAAAGACATTTTTCTATGGGTAACAAGAACTAATGAGAACTTCCTCCACGTGGGACTGGAGCACTTCACCCCAGGAAGGTGTCTACATGCTCCAGGCACAAACTCTCCACGGTGTGTATTCTAACCCTGGCTTTGCTGTAAAATAAACCACAAACCCACGCTGAGTAGCAGGACCTATGGATGTACATTTCTACCAGCTGCATTGAGAAACCTTTTACTGTTTAGGAAACAAGGGGACTGGAAATACGCTGGAATCGATTTTACATCTTTGTCACGGAAATGGACATTTTTCTGAATGAAAGCAGGGAAACTTGTCATTTCACTGTCTGGAAACCTCATTTCCTGCCATCACCATGTGCAATCTGTGCAGATCATGCTTGGTAATTAGCCCCGAGATGCTCATCTTCATACCCAGTACCAAGGTATTGGAGTAGAGGAATATAAACGCTGACACACGTCAGCTGGTCTTTGCCAACAATTTGAGTTTCAACGAGTCTCCCATCCAGCTTACTGCACTCTGAACAAGCAATGAAACACTTTGATTGGCACAGCTAGGCTTTACCTTTCCTGATACAGCTTCTGTTTTATGAGATGAATCCAGATTTGTCAGGCAGTGTAAACTCATGCACCTTGATCCACTTCCCTGGGCTGCTGCAGGTTTGCACAGACTGACCCTGGCTCGGTTTCCCTCCCCAGCCCTCTTGCCAAACCATCTCATCACAGCATGCCACCCTTTCTTTTGATGTGCATTACCATGTAGTGCAACTTGATCCGTTGATGATTCTACCTGAGATGTCATTAAATTGAGCTGAAACTGGGTTTTCTCTTTCAGCAGCTGTTTGTGAACCAAGTCTCAAGGGGTTGGCCCACAGCAAACTTTCGGACTAAGCCACCACGATTTATTTTCATTAATTTTTTGGTAATCTTTATTGACCTAGAAAGTAGAATACTTGCCGTTCAGCAGTTCCTTGTAGATTTTGAGCATGAAGTAGTATTGATTCTAAGTATGTAATTTTATTAGGCAAACGTGGAAGTAGCAAGTTGATTGCCTCTTAAATATAAAAAAAAAAATCAAACAAACCAACCCAATCCTGTTGCACCTTCGCTGGTCTGATGGAAGCAGAAGGACTGAAACCAGCACCTCCGTTGCTCAAACCATGATCACTTCTGGAACCTGCTGGTCTAGGGGACTAGCAAGAGGAGCCTTGGGGCTCTGAGTCAGAGCAGGCATCAGATCCCTCAGCTCACCACAGTGGGGCCCAGCCCCTGTCCCTGCAGCCAGGCTCAGCCTTTGCCTGGGGGATCACAGCCCCTGGCACTGCAGTGCCCAGCCCCGGGCACACTGCCACCCCATGCTCAACATCAGGGTGTGGGGAGCTCCAGCCATGAGCTGCTGGAGGAGCTGGGACCCTGTCAGATGGTGGGGTTGGTTCTGAGCCCTCCATGCAACCCAAGAGTTCAGCAGCAAGACCACTAAGCTGGGCCCAGAGGTGCCCCAGGCTTCCAGAACAGAAGAGCTCCACGTTGCAGGATAATTGCCTAAGTAGTTACCTGAATGCTGCATGTGTGCATGGGGGCAAAGACTCATCAGCAATATAATGTCCATTTTCCAGGAAAGCCTTATTTGAGATAGACAATTATTTTGTAGGGCCAGTAGGAATATATTTTACATACACAAAGAGACTTACCTCAAAAATATCATGAGAAAGGCAGTTGGATAAGGAATACTCTGTTAGAGACCCACCTTGACACCCAGCACAAGCAGCCTCAGCTGCCAGCCTGACCAGTGTTTGTCTGTGTTGCTGTGAAGTTTGCAATGACACTCCAGAATGCAGAGACATGCTCAGTTTTTTTGGTTTTCTTTTCAAAAAGCTGGATTTTCAAACCAAACGCAACAAGGGCACAGAGCTTAACAGGAAAAAAACAAACAGAACCCCATAAAAAAAAGTACCTTCTTGTATGGTAGCCTTAGCTTAGGAAATAGGCAGCAAAATGGCAATACTTTTATAAGGCAAGACAGATTTGTAATATATTTGTTCACTGTGCAGAGGTGCTCCACCTTGTACAAAATAAATGGAATTTCTCTCAACTGCCATTTCTCAAACGTACTCATTTGCAGACTAGACCTTCCAGCCTGTGTTCAGCTCTGAGCTCTGCAGGATTTTCTTACAGGTGGCAACGTGGAAAAAAAACCAACCCCAACCAACAAAGCAGTGAAACCAAAGAGGTGTGTAAGAGCTCTTCAGAGGTTTGACCAGAGCAAAGCCACAGGCTTCTCCAAGCATAAAAGCTGCCAAAGTGTCACAGCCCCAGGAAGCTCAGGCCTGGTCTCAGTCAAGGCAGCAACTGCCACACAACTCTCTTCAGCTCCTTTTCTGGGGGGTATTCCCACTGCAGCCCCTTCTCACAGCCTGTTCCAAGAAGCTTACCAACTTCCAGCAAGGAAAAACCTTCAGGTCAAATCCCAGTTCTCCCAAGAAGTGCAGCCAACACCGTAGTGAGTCGTCCCCTGTAATTCTTTATTAGAATCATGGATGAATATATTTTAAATCAATCTAAAAAAATAATGAATCAAAGTACAGTACATGCATAAAATACAAAGTAATTTACAAACAGATCAAAATAGCATCTTCAGAGCTAATCCTAGGAGGAGAAATGGATTGAAAACAAAAAAAAAAAAAACCAACCAAAAGCAAAGCACAGAATCCCCCCGTGGGTGAGCACAGCAATGCCTTCCGTGTGCCTCACACGTCATCAGCACCGCCAGCCCCCAGGGCCAGACACAGCCTGGATGGTCCAGAGGCTGAGAAACACCCCCTCCAATCACCTACCCCCTGCTGTTGCATCCATGACCACAGGTAAAGATCCAGCTGAGGGGGCTTCTGAATACTGTAGCATTCTGTGCCTGGAGCCCCCAGCTGTCGGGGAGCAGCAGGCTGGGAGGGACACAAGGCACAGATCCCTGGCCGAGCGAGGGCAGCTGATGACGTGCAGGGAGCAACAGGCCACAGAGGAATGCACCCAGTGAGAGCCACTCCAGCTGTGCTTGGGAAAGCCAACAACTGGAATGATTTAAAATTTAAAACACAACTGCAAAGCTAAGATTGTGGAAGTTGATTCATCAACTCAGGCATTTAAATAGATTAATTACTATACGTGGCATGTTAATAAATGTGATGGGTAACACGTGACAACACCCTTCAAGTGTGCCAGGAAAGCAAAAAAAAAAAGGCATCCTCAAATCCTGATACCACAGGCAGTGTGGAGGCCAAGTCTCAGCAGCACACAGCCTTGCTGCAGGCTCAGGGTTAGTGACCCTTCATCAGTTACACAGCTCGTGCTTTCTCTGTCTGCACAAGAGGCACCTCAAGCAGAGTCCCAGCAGCATCTCCCCAGCCAGCCTCCCAGCAGCTCTGCCTCCTCACACCCTCCTCTGCAGCAGGTGCCAAACCACAACAGCTCATTCACAGGTAGCAAGAACCCTGCTGCTCGTTAGCAAGAAATTCTCTTTTCTCCCCCATCATTCTATTAAAAAAAAAAATAAAATAATCCTTAACTTGACAATCTGAAGATGTAGCCAAAAAAAACCAAACCCAAAACATTTAACTTACATTAAAATTGCACTTCAGAGCGACGGGCATTTTGTTGGGCTTTAGATGCAGTATAAACACCTTCAGACCAGGAAGGATCATCCTGCCCAGAGGTATTTTCCTCCTTAAGCTGACAGTGTTTTGTGAGGAGCAGGATAACATCTTCGAGTGCTCTGTCTAGCGGGCACCCCATTGCAAAGAGATCCCATCAGTTCCAAACCATTTACTGAACTGGAAAATACTGCAGCCACACAGAAGCAACAGGTTGCTAAACACTGAAATCAGAAGTGGTTTAAGACATGGAGAAATTCGGGAGTAAGCAGTAACTAAACACAAAGGAGTAACCACGAGAATTACAAATATATTTCAATCTTGGACCTGGGGAATATACACAGCCTTTGAGGCAAGGGTGAAGGATTCTATATATTCTGGCAGCACTGCATCTTTGGTTTGTTTTCAGTGGTGGGAGGGACGTGGATGGGAACCACGTTGTTGCTGGGAGACATGTCGTTCTCCCGCCTGTCCGACATCTGCTTCTGCGACACGATGCGGTAGATCTCTGGAAGAGAAAGAGCTCGTCACTCTGGGTGCACCAGCAAAACCCCCTCAGGAGGTTAAAGGGTGTGGGGGGGACCAGGAGTGAAATATTCCCAGGTTGCCCGTGGTTTTGGCACTCTGGGGGTCACACAGAAGCTTTCTCAGCAGCTCAGTTCCGATGCCTTCTCTACTCGGAATGGAAAATACAAAGGAAATAAGGTTTTGTTAACAACTGCTTTGCTTCCCTTGAGATAAGTGTGACTAAGTGGACAAATTCACAGCTTTTCCCTAGGGATCACACACCATGTGCCCCAACAGTTCCTTCTGATGGTTCTAAAGCTGAGGACAGTGGTCAAGTGTTTGCTGATGTATCCACAGACAACAGCAGGAATAAAAGGAACCACTCCAGACGGCTCTGACAGGACTGCAAGGGCAGTTTCTCCTCTCTTGCCATGCCCATCACGTACAAAACCTTGCCCATGGTCCAAGCTGCTTTCAAGCTTCAGAAAATGTTGACTGGGGCCCAAAAGAGGAGACTCAGCCCCTTCAGCAGCACCCAAACCCTTCAGAAAATTCACTAGGATCACGTAGCTAAACTGCAGAGCTATGGAGAATAATCTGATATGGACTCCAAAGAAATTCCAGCACAAATCAGGGAACAAACTGCTCTGCCCTCCCCAGCACATTACACAGAAAGCCTGACCCCATCTCCTGGGATTTGTCTGTGGCTGATGGCATGTGCTGCACATAGAGCAGCTACAACAGCACTTACTTCAGCTGCAGAGAAGAAAGACCAGGGCATGTGTAGCACCTCACCCCCAGAAAGGAAATTAAGGACACCAAAAATAGAATGTGGGGAACTCACTTGCAAATTTGAGTTGAAAAAGAATAAATAAATAAATATAAAAAGCACTTGCTAAAGGTCAGTTTAACAAAAACATCTGAAAGTCTTTCAGAGTCAGCAAAAAGCTGACCCTGAAATGACATCAGCTCTTCTCTGCACAAACCCAGCAGTGCTGCCAAGCCCCCAGAGGGGAGCTGAGACCCAAGCTGTGTGCTCCAGCTCACTGCCCTGCTGCTGCTTTCAGCACGAGGTGACTCCACTTTGCTCCTGCAGAGCAAAGGAGGGAAGAGCACAAAGGTCCAAATTCTTCTGGAGGTCTGAAGTCTGTTACCAGCTGCCTAATGACTGTCCAAGCACAAGCCTCCTGACCCAGAACCAAGACGTGTCTTTTCCACCAGAAATGTGTCATTAGTGAGCAGCCTTTGTTCACTTTAATGAGCTGCTGCTTACTGCACATCCTGACATCATTTCAGCACTGGAAATCGAGCAGCATTGTGCAGAGAGGTCCCCTGTGCTGCCAGGGGCTGGGCACACAGCTCAATGCTTGTACAACAGCAGGAGGAGATGGAATGGAAGGGCTAAGCAGGGTCCCTGAAAAGGCCTGAAACCTTGCCCTTGCTGCACCAAGCCTGCAGTGGTTGGAGCTGCTACACAGGGCCACGTGCTCCCCGGGAAGAGCAGGAACCCCTGGGGCTGCTGGCAGCATCAGAACCCCTCGTGCAGGCACTGGCTGGTATCTCTGGGCTGTACAAGTGACAGTAACCTCTGCAAGTGGTGCTTTGAAAGGATCTGCCTGTTGGGCCTCCAGACTGACAGCTCCAACTCAGATAAGGAGAATCTGTTCAGAAAAATGGATTTTATATAGCTTCAGTTACAGATGAACTCACTGAGCAACAAACGAGCTGCACGCACAAAAGGGTTTTCCAATTTCACTCGTTGTCAAGTTCCCTCTTCTTTCCAACAGTCTTGCACATAAACAAGTTCAGTGAACCCATGAAACCTGATCTTGAAAGGCACCTGCACACCCCTGTGGGAATCTGCAGATAAAGATCACTTTGCCCTGTGCAGGCCACTCCAGGCAGAGTGCCTGTGTGCAGAGGGGGGAGGAGCACAGCTCAGGAGACCTGCTCTGCATTCCCCAGCACAGGTTTTCTGCTCCCCCACCCTGCCCTGCTCAGGGTAGCCAGACAGTTTGCCTCCAAGGACAGAAGGCTGCCTGCTCTCCCAGGAGAAGGTACTTGCCACCATCTTACTGGAGACTCCCCAGCAGCATATTCAGCAGTAGCAATGCTGAGTTTTCCAGAGAACTTCCCAAACAGGTTCATACCAGTCCCTCAGCAGCTGTCCCAGCTCCTCCAAAGGCTGTGTGAGGACTCAGCAGGGTGCCTGCTGTGTAACACCCTCAGCTCACACCAAAGATCTCAGCAAACAGCCCTAAAGCCTTAGAAACAACCTTAACAGCATCCATTTTTCTGCTGATAATGGATCTGTCCCTCCTGACTGGGAACATATGTCCCTGATCCCTGTTCCCCAGTGGTCCCACGGGGATGTTGAGCAGCTTGGATCAACTCCCAGCAGCCCTGGAGTTGCTGCTGCTGCTGCTTCTCCCTCCTCCGTGGTGCAAACCACACACTGCCCCAAAGGAGAACTCAGAACAGCCCAGAACAGCTGGAACAGCTGCACACTTTCCCCACACATATGTGTGCTGGTGAGAAAGGGGAGGTGGGAACAGCTTCAACCTGCAGAGCCTATGCTGTGACAGGAGGGACTCCAGGCTCAGGGAGACATTTGCTTTTTAATGAAGACTCTACATGATGTGTGGCTCAGGAGCTCAATGAGACCTTATTAAGAGCATATTCAGCACAGCCCATCACTGAGCAATTGGTAACTGTGGGAGACAGGCCTCCCACTGGAGGGGAGCTGGGAAATAGTGACACTGCTGCCAAGGAGGAGCTTGTCCAGTCCTTGTCTGCTCAGCCTGCACCAGCATTGCACTTGTTTTCAGGTGGACAGAGATAACAAAAGAGGAAATCCCAAGATTTTTTGACGTTAATTCTCTAGGATGTTGTTTCCTTGGAGATGGGATTCCTTGGAGATGAAAGCAGAGCAGAAGGCAGCACAGGAACAGAGACAGCACAGAGGCACACAGGGAGCAGAGGCAGACTCCAGTTTACTTTAAGGATGCTTTATCCTGCTGTGAATGCTCTGAGTGGCCAGGATTAGAATACCAGTCTCTCCTATGTGCCAGATGATACAAAGCAGCTTTGTGTGCACCACAGTCAGCCCTTGAAGTCTAGACAGCTTGCAACAGAAGAATTTGGATAGGGACCATTACTCAAAGCCAGAGAAGGAAAAGGTCCCCCAAAACCTCATCTGGAATCCACAGCAGGACAGGAAGCCCACTGGATGTAGGATATACCTCCCTCTAAAAGTCATCTGTAATACAGGGAGAGGAAAGAAAAGCAAAGCTTTCTCCCCATCCTCCCCCTGTACCAACAGATCACATTCTTAGGCTGTACTAACTAGAAAGGATTTCTGCTTCTCAAGCCCCAAGCCACCCATTCAAAGAGGCTTTATCTGAGAATCTAGATGTGGATAAACACAACACAGACCCTGCTACATCTCCAGGCAAAGTGCTCTTACAAGTTTCCATCACTGTCCCAACCAGAGCAGCCTGAGAAGAGAAGGAAGGAGTTTGCTACAGAGCTGTCACAACACCCTGATCAGGGGAGATGTGAGCAGTGGTGTGGAAGGTGCTGGGAGCAGCAGTGGTGCAGTTCCCAGCACTGCAAATACCAGCAGAGCTGGTGCAGCAGCCTGCCCTGCCCCATGTCTGCCAGCCACCTCCACTCAGCCTGTGGCAAAGCCTGCTGGCTGCACCCACCTCTCCCTTCAGAGACAGCCAGCACTCCCCCCAGGCACTGCTCTGGGGCAGCCTTGCCCAATACAGACTATCCAAGACTCTGCAGGGTCACTCTGAAAACCACATTCCTCAGATGACTACTCCCCTCTTTCCTTCAAAGCAAATCATTAACAGGAAGAAAAAAAAAGCCAGCAGTGAAGTGTTATGGAGAAGTTTATTGGCAGAACACTCATCCTTAGCATGCCAGTCACAGCCCAGATGGAGCCAACCTGCTGCTAATGCATTATTTACTTCATCTTTATCTCTCTGAAACAGGAGCTCCTGTCTGGAGAGAGCCACATGCCCACTAATCAGCAGAAGTGTTTCTTCCAGCACAGCTGAACCAGCCCCTCTGGAACACACATCCTGAATGCATACCCAAGAGCTCCTTACCCTGGGCACTGCCACAGCTCCATGCAGGGAGCACTGAGGTTTGTGGGGAAGCAACAGCCTGGACAACCTGTCAGAGTCCACCCAGGACACTTATTCTCCTGTTACAGATTGCTCTCCTTTACAGAAAAAATTAAACCAGAAAAAAAACCCCTCAAACATACTAAAAAAACCCTCAACAAATTGGAACCCAAAGGAACTTCTGGAATAAAAGGTACTGTTGGAAGCATGGGAAGAGAGAGAAAGGAACAGCCCAGGCTGTGCCCAAGAGATGGACTGCTTCCCCATGGCTGAGTGTCACAGCTCAGGGAGGCCAGGCAGCAGCCCAGGGCATGCAGGAAACTTCCCACCTCTCCAGCTGTCACTGCTGGGAAATGGAATGGTCCAGCAGGAGATGGGGGCAGTGAGCTGAGGAGTTTACTCTGGCTACAGCTGCCTGACTACCCCCGACAGGAGGGGATAAACAGTGTTGACATGTTTCTAGTTGTGTTTACCAGTGCTGGTGCTGAACAAGTAGGAACATTAATCAACTAACCCTCACCCAGGATCTCTGATCCTGTGAAAACTGGAAGAGCAAGCAGGAAGGCTGTTTGGTCAACACACTGAGGCAGAATCTGACCTCAAAGCTCAGTCTAGGTGCTCCTGAGAGAAGAGCTAGCAAGGGCATATGCATAAAAGAAAGAAGTTTCAGGTTTTAGCAGTTACAAGTAAGTGATAAAACTGCCTTTCTCCTGAAAAATCTATGCCCAAATTCATTTTTGACAGGACTACCTTTAGACAGGTGAAGACAACAGGAAATCCAGCAGGCATCCCAGATACTATCTCCTTCAGCCACTCCTTAGCCATCCACCCTCTGATGGCATCAGTAGTTAGTCATGTAGGGAGTAAACGTGTCAAATAACTTCTCTTTTTTTTCTTTTAAATTTTGTGCAATGCTGAATTACAGCTAAGTGACTACACTGAACTGAAAAGGGAACCACATTGTGGGGCTAAAGAGGAAACAAGCTCAAGCTCTAGTCCCAGCACTTCATGAAGAAGCAGGATGACAAACATCCCTGACACCCTTTATTCATCTAACACAGACAGGCTTTTTCACTAGTTTGTGGTCAGGAACATTACTGCTTAGGAACCCACTGTAAAAAACCACAATAAAACCAGAACCTGCCAGAGGCCTCTTACAACTAAGGATAAGACAAGAAGCAGATGGACACAGGCAGAAAATGCTCCAGCAGCCTAATAACTCCCTCCCTTGGTAGGTAAAGCATTTCAAACAACTCCTGAAATACTACAGAGTTTCTGCTTTTCTTACACAACAACTCAAAACTAACCAGGTGCCAACAACACAGCCATGAGATCTGATTAACTGCCACATGGAGTTTACAACTGGGGCTGCTGCTCACACCAAGCACACCACATAGCCTGGCACATGCTACACTGGGAAGGGAGGACTTAAACTGGCAACTGGGAAACACAGAGACACTCCAAAACAGAGGAGTCTCTCAGATGCTTTGAGGACCCAGACCAGAGGTTCAGAGAGGGTTTTGCTAAAGCTGTGAAGGTCAAAAGCACAAAACCCCCTGCATGCTGCTGACTGTCCCACTACCCCCTGGCTACAGCTGATGGGATACACAGCAATGCAAAGGGTTTCATTCCTTTTCCCTTGGCAGCCATTATGGCCACCAATGCAGATGGAAACAGACTTCTCTGATAAAACAGTGGCTGTTTTCACTAGTTTGCATGACACAAGTCCCTGCCATGGACACTCCCTACACCATCCACAAATGGGAAACTGAAACACAAAGCAGGCTGAATAGAAAACTGGAGCAGATCAAAGCAAACAAGGATTCAGTCCTGAATTCAAGGCTGGCTTAGCAACCATGACACTTTGAAACTGGACTCCAAATCTTGTCTCTCTGAAGAATAATGAAATAGCAACAACTTTTACACTTTGTAGGGAAAAAAAAAAAAAAGCCTATTTGCATCATATCTGAGCAGCCTTCTGCCCTTCCCCCTTGAAACACAAAGCACTAATGACTCACCTGTCAGAATAGTCTGGAAAGCTGCTTCCACATTTGTAGAGTCTAAAGCAGACGTCTCGATAAATGACAAACCATTCTTCTCTGTGAGGACAGAAACACTGTCATTAGAGGGGTACACCTTATATTTGTTTTCCATCTGGAAAAACTTCTGTACCACATTAGATCTGTCCTGTTCCTGATGAGACACATGGGTATGGAGTGTACAAAGTTGAAGGTTCTCCCCACTTACATGACCTGAAAGCAACACCAGCCAACCCAGCACTGGAATCTACCCTCCTCCCCAAGCCCAGGGATCAGCCCAGTGCTGTGTTCCTTTCAGTCCCATCTTCCTGCAGCTCTCAAAGGGAGAATGTGCTGCCCTTCCAAGAATGATATGAGGAAGCTTCCCCACCTGTCTTCAACCTCATCAACTTTCCTCTAACCCCATCTGCCTCAGTGTAAGCAGATCCCCAGACAGCAGTGGGAACTGGTCCTGAGTTCACCCACCTGCAAAAGCCCTGGCCTCGTCCGTGGGGACTGCCCTGAGGTGGCGCAGGTCGCTCTTGTTGCCCACCAGCATGATGACGATGTTGCTGTCCGCGTGGTCCCGCAGCTCCTTCAGCCACCGCTCCACGTTCTCGTAGGTCAGGTGCTTGGCGATGTCATAGACCAGCAGCGCCCCCACTGCGCCACGGTAGTACCTGGGGGAAGGGCCACGTGAGAGGACCAGCAGGGAACAGCACCGACGCAGTGACAAGTTACTGTGCAGTAAGGGCAAGAGCTGAGACAGAGATATCCAGAAGCAGGCTGCGTGGGATTTGGAACAGCAGAGTGGAGCTGGACTAAGGTTGTGCCATGGGAAAGGCAGAGCAGCCAGGGAAGCTCAGAGGCCAGGGGGAAAGTCAAACTCCACCTTTGTGGGGAGAACCACGCATCCCAAAAAATGAAGCTCGAGTCTGTGGGGAGCTACCATCACCTTCAAGCCTTGATCCACCCATGGAAAGTCTCCCCCACCCATCCCTGTGGGTGCAGAATGGGCATGGCCCACAGTGAGAGACTTCAGAATGACTCACTGGATCACAAACATGTCAACCTGATCTATTCCCTTTACAAAGGGCCACAGCTGGTCTCCTTTCAGAGCAGAGAGCAGCACAGTAACTCATTCACAAAGAAAACAGGCTGTGTTTTCCCACTCCACAATTACCTTTACTTAACTCCAGCTTTTGCTCTGCTGCTTTTTCCCCCCCCAGTTAAATTAGCATGCAAAGTGAGCAGTCTTTCCTTGCTGCTACAATGGGGGTTCTGGACTTAGGTTACCAGTGATAAAAGCTCCAGGAACACTGATATTATTTTATCAGTCACCTGCATTGAAGTGAGTCTCTCAAAGCTCTCACATCCCAGGCATTCCAGGTGCACAGCACAAGAGCACCGAGAAGTGAATCAGTTGGTGCAGGGACAAACTAGATCAAGTTTCTGGACTGAATAAGCTTCCTTCCACCACAGGCTGTGAATATTTACATGATAAAATACAAACATCCCCCATTTGCAGTTTCCCAGGAATCAGAAGGGCCCAGAATTACCAAAGGTTTGCAGGCCCAGCAGCCCTGACACTTACGCTGAGGTGATGGCTCGGTACCGCTCCTGCCCCGCCGTGTCCCAGATCTGAGCCTTGATTGTCTTCCCATCCACCTGAATGCTCCTCGTTGCAAACTCCACTCCAATGGTGCTCTTGCTTTCCAGGTTAAACTCATTGCGAGTGAATCGGGACAGAAGGTTGCTCTTCCCTACTCCAGAGTCTCCAATAAGCACAACTGTAAGAGAAAAGTGATGGCAGAGTCAGGTTCTGGGTGGAGATAATCCCTGGACAAGCAGCTGCAATAAACATTTGTTTTCCAGGGTGATGAGTGAAGGTACAGAATGGCAAAACCACCACCACTGTCATGGAGCTGCTGTCCAGGTCTTGCTACTTGCAGAAAACCAGAGCTGCCACATTCACCAGCAGTTTGAACAGGTGACTTGAGCTTTACTTGTCACATTTCAGCCTCTGCCCAGCGTGGAAGAACATTCCTCTTCCAGGAAGAACAGACATGGCTGTCACTGCAAAAGTCAGGGACCATTTGGATTTCACAGCCTTTTAACAATGATAGAAGACAAAGCAGAAACCTCACAGCTTACAACTGAAATCTGTTGCTGAAGGAGCCCAAAACACAAGACAAGCAGCAGACTCTGCCTTCATTTTACACTCTTCTGACCCTCGCAGAGGAGAGGTTCCCCATGGGGGCAGTTTGAGATGTTAAGTGAGCCACAGCACTGCCCTTCCCCAGGCATGCAAGGATTCAGCTGTGCTGACAAGAGACTGAGAGGAGGTTTAAAGTCCAGTTCCTGCAGGAAGAAAAGCATCACGAGGATTGGCTGCAATATCCTGTAATGCTGAGTGGAAAGGTGCAAGTTTGAGCAGAACTTAGAACTCCCTACTGAGATGCAGGCCACTGGGTGAAACACATTCACAGTCAGTCACACCAACAGGAGCCTCTGGGGATGATTTCATGCCTTTAAAGATAAGTTAACGAACTGATAAAGATGGATGGGGAAGAAAAAGGACAAGCAAGATCTTTGAGAAGAAAGGGTGATAACTTCGAAGTCCAGCAGTGAGTCAAGGCCAGTCCAAGCAAGAGTTTGTGCTCATGACAAAAAAAACCCCAAACCTTGCAGCTGTGATTGTTTTGAAAAAGAAACCAAAATTCTTGCTCAGTAACATACATCACTAAACAGTGAAGACACTGCTGTGTGGTAGAACAGAGGAGTGCACCAGTGCACCAAACACTGCAATCACCTGAGAAACCCCCCATGAGCTTCACTCCAGCAGTGCCAGTCCTGCCAGCAGCACAGCCCTCAAAACACCATCTCCTGGTTACAGTGCACACCAGCCCTGACAAATGGGATCCTCCCCGACTGCAAGGGCAGAGCAACACCTTTTAAACACCCTCCCTGAGAGGAAAATGCTCACTTCAAACCCTGCTTCACTCAAATGAAGCCCTTTCCAGCTCCCTGTGATTCAGCAGCAGCCAGCCGAGCTCCAGAGGCTGCAGGGAGCAGCGAGTGGCTCCAGTCACCACTCCTGCTGATGAAGGTGACAAGGGCAGGTAGGTGGCAAACAAGTCTGCTGAGTGCAAACAGCACTGTGCTCTCCTGGGTCACAGCTGCCCTGACACAGCTCAACAGCTCTGCTGGCACCACAGATGCTGAACAGTCACCAGCTTGGCACAGGGGACAGGGCACCCGATTGCATCACCACCCTGCCTGGCAGTCTGCCCGAGCTTTCCCATTCCCTTGGCAGGTGAGTGCTTCAGTCCTGTGTTGGCAGGGCTAGGCTGCAGGTTTGGATGACATCACAGCTGCATTGGCTGGGATGTTTTATAAACAAGTTCATACCAGGCAGAAGTTGTCAGCTCCCCTCACAAACCCTGGTCCTGCTGTCACCCAGCATCAGCTTTGGTAGCAGCCAAAAACTTTTCTAGACAAGGTCAGTAATCTCTCATCATTCCCTTTTCCCAACAGGTATGGAATAATATAATCATATAATCATATGCCTGTTAAGTGTTGCCCTCAAATGTATTTTTGTTGTTTGGTGCATTTCAAAGCACAGCTTTAAGTCACTCAACAACACACAGATCATTCTAATTCCTCTGCCAGGTTTTTCTCCCTTACCTTGTCTGAATCTCACGCTGCTTCTGTTCTGAATGCTTTCCAGCACCAGATTAATACATCCCAATTAAAAGGGGGAAATATTAGACTTTCCTCCTTGAAGTCAGCTATTTCCTCTACTTAATTGGGCCACTGCAGCTCCTCCTGAACACGGACACAAGAACAGCTTGAAATGTTGGCAGGCACCTAAGATTCATCAGACATCCTGCATTTCTACCAGTCTGAGCAGCAACTGGAATACAATTATGAACTGAAACAGCTTTCACAGACACTCAGATTGTATTGCTGGTTCTAATTTTGCTCTCTTTATCAAACGACCTCATTTTGATATTTTATACTACACAGTGTTCCCATGTATTCTAGAAATACAGGAGGAATGCCCCTGGATGCCTGAGTCCCATCCTAACTATCCCAGGCAAACAGCTTCTGGGAGGGAAATGACATTATCTGGTTCCAGCTAATTGTTCCTGCACACCTTTTTACTGCTCTTTCCTTCCAGAAACTCACTCCTAACAGTTAGAAATTGCCTTCTGATTTTCAGAATAAATTAGTGGTCAGCTGATGCTGGTGTTCATGTGCCAGCACTGTCCATTAGCCTACCAGTTCCTGCTCCCAGTGGTGTTCACTCTGGGATATTTACAGAAAGCAACAGCATCTTCTCTCAGCTCTTTTCTAGAGCTAAGTCAAAATGTTTCCTTATAAACAGCCTGTCCATTTCCCCAGATATCTTCCCTGCACGTCTTTTTTTAACTTCTTTTCCACACATCATTCTCAGGTGAGATCTCCCTGTGGAGTACACAGGGATTTGAGTATTTCCATCTTTCCTGGCACGCCTGGAGCTGGAATTACCCTTTTGTCATCACATCACCTTGATGACTCAGTCAGCCTGTGATCAGATTGAATTGTTCTAGCTTTTTTCCTTTACCCAACTTCTGGGAGTGTTCAGGCATAAAACCTTTCATGCTGAACCCCACCTCATGTGGGGACTGCAGTCCTTAGCAGCACACAGCCCTCCCAGGGTTGTGCTCCAACCTTCTCCTGTACCACTCCATTTGCATCACCAGCAGATTCCTTGCAAACTCTGACCCCAAATCCAGAACACCAGATGGTCAAGGTGCAGACAAAATCCTCTCAAGCTCTGTCCACAAAGCACATCTTCTGCAAGTGAGGGTTCCTTTGATAAGAACTCACCTACTGCAAGTATATTACTTTTTACTTTTTCATTGTAATTTCTTTTGTGACAGGTACCATGAGTTTATTGTAGAACAGCAAGGTGGGCTCAGCTTCCACTCACCAGCAGTCAGCCAGAGGGTAACAAACAGGTGCTGTCAGTGGCTGACAGGACAAAACCAGAGGTCTTAGGTAAACAGGCACGTGGCAGTTTAACTCCAGTAGTAAAGGACAGAGAAGCTAGAAAATATCACCCAGTTATCTTCAACCAAGCCAAACTGGACTCAGTCCCTCCAGCTGACCACGTCCCTTCAAGTTCACAAACCCAGAGGAATTGTCCTACTGGATTGAGTGTCCTTTTGCTATTTTGATGCACTTCTCTATCTTTTTAATTCTACAATATCCCTTTCAGAATGGGTGTGCCCATCCTGCCTGCTGTCCCACTCAGTCCCTAGGAAGGTCATGCTTCAGATTCAAACACCAGTTTAATGTTCCCCCCAAATCCTCATTTCCTTTTCCCAGAGTTTTTAACCTACCTCTTGCCTTTTTGACCAGTGTTTGGTAATGAGATATTCATGTCAGAAACCTGCCTGCAATCATTTCAAGATCATTCCAGAGTGGTGACAGCTTGTTTGGAACCACCATCACCTTTGGGAAGTTACAAAAGTTTCCACAATTTGTTCTACTCTGCATTTGTTGTTATTTCAGCTGCCACATTAATCCCAGTTACGTGACACGGCACCAATTTCCTGCAGTCCAGTCCAGCTTCAAAACACCATTTTCACTCTGAAGAGAAAAAGCTTTTGGAGAGGCAGTTAAACTGGCTTTGAACTTTTCTAGGTAACTGCATCCAAACTTCATTTCCTCATTATATAAGGAAGCAGGTCTAACAAAAGATAGGAACTCTCCCAGCAAACTGTGTGACTGACATTCCCAGCCATTCACAGTTAAACATTCATTTTAGGCATTCTGGCAGAAGTATATGAGCAAGTAAAAGTAAAGCAATAGCTCTGATGACTTGCACACACAAGCACCTACAATAAGAGTGCTTCCATTCAACTCTGGGCCAGCAAGGCCCTGCCAGTGCTGCCAGCTGAGAAGAGAGGCCTGTCTTTGTACTTCCCAGTTTGAGTTCCCAGCAGTGCAGATGGCTGATTCAGAGTTAGCAATAATGCCCCTTCCCACATGGCCAGTGGAGAAAGCAGGCAACAATAAAAAATATTAATTCCTCAGTTATTGTAGGAGCTTAAGGGTGCAGAAAAAAACAAACCACTGATGTTTTCCTTTCCCTAAGTTTCATGATGACAAGCACTGAGTCTCTCACCATTGCAATGTAAGAAGCCATACTCTAAAACCTACATTCAGATTTAATATCACTAGTTTTGACTAGGCTTTGCTTGCTTTTGCAACAGGATGGGCTGTTCCTGAAAACACCAGATTTGCAAAGGTGTTTGACAGGCATCTTTATGAACCTTAACACACCTTGCAAGATTTAAAGCCCAGTTTGATGCTAGAGGAGCATCAGCCCTGGCAAACAAGGTAACCCTGCTCTTCTCTGCTGGGTACTGCTGCCAGGACAGGACACGAGCTCACTGGTGAGAAACATCAGTTACCTTCACCCCTTGGGAATGGCTCAGAAGACAGAAACCAGCAGGTAATGTTACTATTAAATTAGCTGCAACATCTCCCAACGCCGAGGAGATCACTCATTCACTTTATGGTCCTATTTAATAGCTGGAAAAGGAAATAATCCTGATCAACCCCGGGCATCCTCGCTGAAGATCTCTGCTGGCCACCCCAGCAGCCCGGCCGGCGCCGGAGAAGACACGGAGCTGTCAGGTCAGCCCAGGAAAAGCAGCCGAAACGGGGCATTTTTGGATCAAGGGCGTGCCCAGCGCTCTGGGACTGGCAGCGACGCCCAGCACAGCCTCAGCCAGGGAGCTCCAGAACCATCCGAGCAGAAGCCGGCGATAGCGCAGACCCGCAGCCTCCGCCCCGCACCGGGGGCTCCTCCACAGCCCCCGCCCCGCGCATCTCCCGGGCGGCCCCGGGGACCCGCCTGTGTGTCCGGACCCCCGTGCGGGGGCTGCGGGGGGAAGGATCGGCGGAGGCAGCGAGGAGCAGCCGGGGATCGCTCCGTGAGGAGGCCGCTCCCCGCGCCCCGCCGACACCGGGACCCCCTCCTCCGGGAAGGTGACCCCTCCGCCTGCCACAGACACAAGCAGCGCGGCCCTTACCTTTAAAGAGATAATCGTACTCGTCGTCGCGGGTGCCCATGGTGGGGTGCGCCGAGGCGCGGCGGAGGCCGAGGACTGGGAGCGGGAAGCGGAGCCGGGACCCTCCCTGCAGCCGCCGCAGCGCTTCCGCCCTCCCGCTCTGCCCGCCCACCACCGCGCCTTCCGGGGCGGCCGCGCCGTCTGCTTCCCGGGGCAGGGCCGCCCTCCGCACCCGGCCTAAAACGGGCGCCCTGAGACCGCGCTCTGCCCGGCCCCGGGAGCCCGCACGGCTGTTGCGTGTCACGCACTCGGCGGTCACGGCTGCGGGGTAAGCTGGAGGGGAAGGGCGGCAGTGGAGAAGGGACTAGTACCAGCAGGGAGCAGTCGCTGCCAGCGCGGTTCCATGGTGTAATGGTTAGCACTCTGGACTCTGAATCCAGCGATCCGAGTTCAAATCTCGGTGGAACCTGATCTTTTTTTTTTTTCTGCTTCCCATTTTTGCTGCTCAGGTTGCGGCCAGTCACTCTCCTCAGGCTCCTTCGCGCCAACTGATGCAACAGCCTCACCTCCCTCTGAGTCCTGGTTGGCACCCACCAGTCCAGTCCCCAGCCGTGATGTGTGTGCCCACAGCCACAGCCGAGTTTGGGGCAGGTTGGTGGTAAGTTCCCCATGTCTCACAGATCCATCAAGAGAGACAAGGAAGTGGAGTAATGACAGCAGAAGCTATGAAGATGTTGAGGGGCCTGGAGCATCTCTGTGCCCAGGAAAGGCTGAGTGAGAGCCCTGGGGCTCTTCAGCTGGAGAAGAGCAGCCTGAGAGGGGAGCTGAGCAATGCTGAGCAAGACATAAAGGGCCTGTAGAAGCCAAGATGGGACCGGACTCTTGTCAGTAGTACCCAGTGGCAGGACAAGGGGCAATGGACACCAATTGGAACCCAAGTGGCTCAACTGAAGAGGAGGAGCAGGAACTTCTTTGCTATGAAGGTACCCAGGCTGCCCAGAGAGGTTGTGGAGTCTCCTTGTCTGGAGAGATTCCAAACCCTCTAGACACTGCACTGCTGGGCCCTGCTCTGGGTGACCCTGCTGGAGCAGGGGGGTTGGATGAGATGATCCAGAGTCCCCTTCCAACCTCCACTATGCTGGGATCCTATGATCATGTGAACTGGGCTGAGAGGGGTGTGTGAAGCTGATAGAGCTCGGGGTGGAGGTGTCAGTGATGCCAATGAGGTTTTTTTCTGCTCATGGGGCACAGAAGCTGCAAGCACCTTCCCCACTGCCATGCCACTGCCCACCCCTCTTCTCCCTTCCCTAATGGTGGTCCCCTTGTCTGCTCTGTGCTATGGGAAAGCTTTGTCATCAGCCTCCCTTGGCTCAGGCTTGAGACCTAAATAGACAAGGATAAAAAGAGCACTTGTGTCCAGATGATTAAAGCAAAGCCCTTAAAGCTGCTTCTTTTTTTTTTTATTTTTGTATTTCCCCCCCAGCTTGCCATTAGCAGCAGCAGGTTCCCCATCTCTGCAATCATCCTTCCTGTGCATGGGCAGTACCCCGAGGCCACGGCAGCATTGCTACACATTGGTCACCGCCTGCTGGAATGATAATGAACCATAATGGGATCCTCTGCATCAACAGTTCACACTGCCTTGGAGCTTCTAAGCTGGGCTAACAATGCAGCAATAGCAGACACCGTGTGTGACCAGGAGGTGCTCCCCAGGAGAGGATCCCCATGAGAACACAGGTAAGGGCAGAGCACTGGGGGCTGAGCTCAGCCCATGTTCCCTGCCAGCCTCTGGCAAGCCTTGGTAGATATTGCACCTCCAGCTTCTTGCAGGTGCACAAAACCCACTGAGCATTCAGGGTTTGCATCCCCAGGACCATGTCCCACGTCCCTGTGGGAACAATTGCATGTGCTAGTTCCATTCCAAGGCAGCACTCGAGTGGTGTAGCAGCAGGGGCTGGAGAGTCTGTGTTGGGTTTGGATTCATCCTTTTACCTCCAGATGAACCCAGAACACCCAAAACCCTGAGCCTGCTCCTGCCACCCCTCTCAATGCTACTGCACTGAGTAGTGCATTAAAATTGATGATGCCTGTGGTACATTTATAACTTGGTAGTGATGGTTTCCACCTTGCATCCTATTTACAGTCACCTGTTGAATGTTGTTGTTAAAAAGCTGTTCATTTTCACCTGTTTTTTCTCAGGCCTGGTTTCACCCTTCACAACTGCTATTAGTTCTAAAAACAAATACCCCAAAATAGCACAGATGAAGTATTTGTAGTTATCTTCCTGTGAGATCTGTTCTCCTTTTTGTGTTTTGGATGTTCTGTGAGCCTGGAAACACCCTGTATTTACATTTTTCACATGCATGAGCGTTGCTTCCCCTCACACTGAGCTGCAGATGTTCCTCATCTGGAGCTGGTTTCCCCTGTGCAGGACTTCAGGGCAAAAAATGAGGAGGATGCCTTTTCTGGCTGGGCTGGAATCACAGTCCCTACACTGCTGCAGCACTGTCCCTTGGTGAACCCAAGCCACGAAGCAGAGGCTTTTTTCCCCATCCTACGTTTGAAGATGAAATTTTCCACTGATTGCCACATATATGAGCAGCAGCAGCAGGGGTTATTTCTAGCTAAGCCTGTTTAAATGCATCTGATCATTTATAATTAGGTTCTTCATGGTGAGAACTGAAACAGCAGAGAGAACTTTGCATCTAAACAAGAATCAACAGATGGCAGGGCATGAGGATAGTGCTGAACCAGCAGGGAGCTCTAGAAATTAAAGTCTTATATTCTGTTCAGTCCTGAGGTAATTTTATTTTTTTTTCCTGCCCCAAATGACAATATAGAAACCCTCAGGAAATGTCTCTGTGAGTGCAGACTGGCTCTGGCTGCTCTGCTCTTTCCTGGTGTCCCCTCCTGGAGCGTGCTGCCGTAGTTCCGGGATGGCTGGGGACACCTCCTGTGCCTATGAAATATGGCCAAAAAGCAGAGGTCAGGGCTGAAATAACAGAGGACTCTGTGCTTGTCTCCTGACAGCTTTTAATGTGAGAACAGTCACTCAGCACTGGCATTTCTGCTGCATTAATTGCCATTAGTGTCATCCTTGGGGGAATATTAAATTCCCTGCAAGGCTTGAAGGAGGGCGCTCGGAGCTCCTCGCTGGGGTCCGGGGCACAGCCATTTGCAGAGGCAGCACGTTCCAAGCAACTGGAGCAGAGACAAGGGCTGATACTCAGCTGGTCCTTGGCCGCTCAATTTAGCGAGGAAAAGCAGCAGAGGTCACACTCATAACTGCATATTTATGGGTCTGCCCTGGAAATTCATAGAGCAGCTGCCAGAAAGGGCCCAGCTTTTGCTCGGCAGCACCATTAAGGTGCAGATGTGGGTCAGGGCCAGCAGCTCAGAGCTGGGCAGCCTCAGGCACTGTGCATCAGGCTCTCCCCATGCCTGCTTCTTCTCCCTTCATTCCCCCACTTCCCTCCTGAGACCCCTCCTAAGAGATCCTGGCCTAATAAAGGGGGAAAATTGCCACTATCTTTGGTGGTTGCAGCATCCTCTCAACAGGGTTAATGTCTCTGCAATGTAAAGCAGGGATGGGCAGGATTTGCTGCTGGTCCCATCTTTTCTGGCTCTGAAATACCTGTTCACACTTTGCAAAGCCCAGGGAAAGGTTTGAAATGGGCAATGCAGTAATTCCAAATTGTCCTTGAATGGCTGTTGACCCAAATTCCCGTTCCCCAGATGAAAGGAGCCTCTGGCTTCCCCAGGGCACAAGTGGGGAAGGACAAAAGTGAGGCCCCAGAACCTACTCTGCCCTAAGGGGGGAATCCAATCAATACTTTGCAATTTTCTAACAATCCATGAATCATTGCAATTATGCAGAGATAATTCAAGCTTTCCCATCCAGCTGCTAAATTAAAGCATCATCTCAGCACTTGCTACCCTCAGCTGGACATGTCAGTAAGGAAAAAAAAAAGCAAAACAGACAAAACTTCTAGTATAAAATCCATCCATTGACATAATAAAATTAAAACATCTCTTTTTAAAACACTGGCCAAATTAAACAGCTTCTGATGTACAAGGAGTTCTATTTGTCAGGTAATTCCAAGCCAGGGGTAGGAGTAATGACAATGGATGGATTTAATAGGAATTGTTCACTTGAATTCCAGCACCCACTATGTTCTTTACCTAGTTCTACAGCTCTAAGAAGAAAATAACATATAAGAAATGGACCAAATCAAAATTATTTTCTATATCAGCCTTTTCTTTCCTAACCATGGAATTGCAGTAAAAAAAGACTGGGCTCTGAACAGGGACTTATCCAAAATGAAACCTCACCCTGGTTTTTTTTTTCTCTAGGTGTCTCTGCAGCACTGAAGAACAAGTGGGAAGGGAGCAGCTCTAGAACAAGTGACCATCTTCTGGAGATGATTTTCAGCTAGGACAATATTATGGTAAGCAGAAAAGAAGGGAAGTTGCCAGTATACTTTGGGAACAGGAATCAAAAGCAACAGACTAGTGTCTTGGTATTTCTTGTGATGACTGTCAAAATGAAGTCATCAGTTTCCTACATCCATTTGGGACTCAAGACACATCTTGTCTGTATCTGCTGCCTCCAGAGACAAATTAGCAAGATAATACTGGCAGCTCCAGGATAATTGCTGGCCGAGATAGAATTTCTGAGATATGGCTCAAAATCATCTTCCTCTTCCTACAACCTGCCACAGGGTTTTATTTCCTATGTAGGGTCAAAATCTGCTCGACATCGGTGTCACTACCAGACAAATGCAATGTCAGTGACAGCAGGACAAGCATTATCACACATGCCATCAGCTTCTCATTTGGATTCAGAAGATCAGCCCTGGGGAATGAAGAAGGAGGTTTGATTTCTGTGGCCAATTCATTCAGTGCTGAAACAACCAAGGGAGCTGGCTGGCTGTGCTCGGCGTGGTGGTGCTTGTTGTGAGGCTCCACAGTTATCCATGGAGCCAGGCTGAGGCTGTAAAACTTTGCTCATTAAGATCATTAGAGAGCTGTCAGATGGAACAACTGGGATGGCTTTGATCTGGCAGAATACCCTTCCTCCTGTTCCCAGACCTTGGGAACCATCCAATTCCCCATAATTTCTATTTCAAGTCATTCAAACAATACTCATTGTTTTGTTTGGGTTTTTTTTTTTGTAGGGTGCAATAACTTCTGCAGGCAAACTGGAGGCTGCAACAGCTGTAGCAAGATTAATTTATTAAATATAAACCCTGATATTTCACTGATTCTTCTAGAAATCCGTTCATTGTTGGTTTTGCCAAGAAAGTGACAAAATGTGGCTCCTAATCCCGAAGATATTCCCTAAAAATCCACTAGGTGTCCTACTGTTTTCAAGCAATTGGGCTCCAGGTTCGTTTGGGGTTTTATTGCCTAGTTTTGCCCGTGAGGAATTAGTTTGAGTCTTCAGTGGAATGAGGTCTGGGTTTGCAGGTTGAAGAAACGTGTCTGTTTGTGTGACACAGCAGGACACCCAGCTCACAGCAGTGGCTCTTTTGGCAAATGCCACTAATGCTTCCCACAGAGACCAGCTCCAGGTTAGAGGCTGGAAGAAAATTAAAAAAAAAAAAAAGGAAAATAATCTGCTTTCCTCTCTTGGGAATGCTCAGCAAGATCCATCAGAGCCAAACCCTCTTCTCAGTCAACCTTGGGCATCTATTTATAGGGCTGCTGAAGTGAGCCTGATGCTGCCCTCAAAGGTGGTGGCAACACAAGTTGACCTTCACCCTGCCCAGGCTGCAGTTTTGACATTCCTGGTCACTGCTCCAGTCCCTGATGGGTGTCCTGCTGCTTGCCAGTGCTGGTGCCTGTGTGCCAAAGCCAGAGTGGCTCGTTCCTGAGGTGTCCTGCCACTGAGCACAGAGGGCATGTCAAATGCATGCTAAGAAAAGCAGGTTGAAAAATAGCCAAAGGATCATTTTCTCATCCCAGAAAATATTAATGGTGGAGTGTGGTCCTAGGAAAGCAACCAGGTGCTTGGCTGCTCCTTTGTTGCACGAGCTGGGGCACAGACACTGGATCAAATTGTGCCATTTGGGACAACCCTGAACTGCCTTGCATCTTTTACTTGTACTTAGTCCCAGCTTGGCAGCCTAGAATTCTCTCAAACAGTGATCTCCTAGGTATCTAAAAAGCATCTGTCATCATTCCAGTGTCTTTCAGTGCCTGGAGGAGGGTATTTGCAGCAAGGGACAGCTCCAGGGTGATGTTTATGGTCTTGTCACTGAAGGATAGATCTCGTTCAGTATAAACCCTGTAGCCTTACCCTCTGCCAAGCTGTGGTTGCTGCATTTGCATAAACCCCTCCCCTTCTCTCTAGCTTCACAGGGGTGCTGCATCTTGAACTTGCCCCAGGTGCATGTGAGGTAAATCAAAAGGCAAGCAGGCTTGCTTTTCTATTTTGAAAATGCCAGAGGCAAAGATGCTCCTGAACAATGAGGTTATCTCCTTTTTCAGGAGGTTCTTCATGGCCAGAAGTGCTGCCCACAGCTCTTGGCTGTGCAGATAGGCACTGGGCAGGGTGTCAGGACCAGCTTCATCACAAGCTGCAAGGGGAAAGCAGAGGGGGGGACAAGAGCCTCCCGTCCTCTGCCCGCCAGGATTCCCTGCCATCAGGCACAGCGCATCCCGGGAAGCGCCTGGCATCTGTCCCCTGCCATGTGGCACCACACTGCCTCTGCTTCTTGCTGTGTGTGTTGAAGCTATGGCAGTTATTTTCCTGACAACCTGCAAGAAGAAAAGCTCCTCCAGTGTTCCCCCTGGATGTCTGTCTAGGTACCTGCTGCAGCACCCCCCGTGTGCGGCGTGCGCCGTATGCCGGCTGCGAGGGACTTTAACCTGGCCCGGCACGTGTGGCTGCTGCTCTACATAACAAATCCCTCCAGCCTTGCCATCCCGGGGTGCATTCTGCATGGGAGCCATCTGCTCCTGTAGCTGAAGCAGCAAACTGAAAAATTTGATAAAAACCACAACCAGTCACCAAGAGGGAGACTGCAAAGATGTGTTGCTATTCCGAGCAGGAGTCTCCTTCCGTCGGGGGGTTGAGCTCCTCACCCGTTGCCTCTTGTCTGCTCCTTGCTCTGGAAGGCTGCTGCCAGACAGGCTGTGCTCTCAGCTCTGGGAGTGCACACACCTTTGGGATGCCTAAAAATACATTTTTGTGTCCTTGAGTGAACCTTCTGGGGCAATCCAGGCAATCCTGCTCAGGCAGGGGGATTGGACCAGATCATCTTTTGAGGTCCCTTCCAATCCCTGTCATACTGTGTGGTACAGGACTTTTGGCCGTAGCCAGTTGTGTGGTGAACAAGATGTGCAAGAAGTTTCACATTTCATGGAGCTTGGATTTATCAAGAGCTGCATTTTGTTTAAAATGCACTCCTGATTATGATTAGTCATTAATATTGTCTCAGTACTGTGCAGAATTGCAGCTTAGGCCTTTTGCAGACTGAAGGGAAGCCCATCTCAGCTGGCCTAGATGTCAGCCCTGCTGTGGAGACATATTCTGCAGGGCCTGGAGCACCAGAGGAACAAGGAACTCAGTGCAGAGGACTGGGTAAACGTTTGGGATGACTTGGATTTGTCCAAGAGTTTATATAACTTGGCCAGGACACTGGGTTATTCAAACCAGCTTAATGAGATTTTGGAGCCAGACCAGGTTTCTCCCCATTCTGCCCCTGGTTTCTGATGTTTGGAGGACACAGGGATGGAGGGCAGACAGAAGATGCCTGGTTTGGGTCACCTCTGCAGGGAGTGCACACACTTCAGACAGGTGCACATTTGTTTCCTCTGACACTGAATTAATGGGAATTGATGGATCGATCCTGCAGTTCCCCTAAAGATTGCTTCAGCTTCTGGCCTCTTTCCAGGCTGGTTAGATGCAATGTGCACACAGTTCAAGACAGATATTTAATTATTCTAGTGTGAATACAGTTAAAATAAATTCAGTGCACTGTGAAATTCAGAAGATAATAGCATTATGGTCATGCAAATAATGCAGCACTCTTGCTTTATATACCTTTTATTATTTTTTTTTTGTCATGCCCAGCTACTTCTTTTGGCTTAATACAACCAAGTCCCTCCAGAATCACAGGATTATTAGAATATTTGCCTCTGGTGTAAATTCATTTGGTATTTTACCTCTTGTTTTTTACTACCTTTTTCAGAGTACAGCCTTCAGTTCAATGCAATCTGATGTTCTGTGTTTGTGGAGAGTATTGATGGCTCTACCAAAATGAATATGTCACTGCCATCATGTACTATTATTATTATAATTATTCCAATAATTATTATAATAACACAAGTCTCAAGGGTTAAAATCTACTGTCTTTATGGATAATTCCATATCTAACTACCTAAATCTGGCAACGTATCCACCTCATATACTGTATTTGTAGACTATTGGAACATCTCTGTGTCAAATAAGCTCCTGGTCCTGGAAAGAGAAAGCATCTTGTGTTAGGGATGGAGTAGGAGTCTTGTATTTTCTTGCTTTGATCATTATGTCCCTGCTTTTATGATCTCACCAGGAAAGTTATTTGATGTTTCTTTATTTTGCTGTAAATGTTTGAAGTGTCTTCGTATTTCATTTATTTTCTGGCAAAACAGCATCCATCTGCAGTTTAAGAATAGAACATCTAAAAAAACCCAAACCTGAATAGGACTCCAAAGCACAGAACACAGAATTTGTGCACAAAATTCTCTCCCCACTTCTCTAACTGTGGAGAAGTGTTTTCACCTTTCTCAGTGTTCTCTGAGAGCCATTTTCAAGCGATTGCGTCAGGCCCGGCGGATCTGCCGTACCCGGCTCCATCCGATTTCATCACTGCTGCTCTCATTTCCTAGGCAGCCTCACTTCTCAGGGGAAGTCCTTCAGGCCTCCAGACTGTAAGAAATCTGTTCTCTGCTACCAGTTTTCCATGCAAATACAAATCTTGTTAGGTGGAGAACAGCCGGAGTGACCGGAGCAGAGAATCCGCCCTGTGTGGCTCAGCTCGTTTTTAACCACCACGCTCAACAGCTCTTGAAGCAAAGAGTTTGCTCTCAACAGCTTGATATTTATTTTGAGTAACTCTGTTCCTTGGCTGTCCGTGCTGTAGAAATGCTGTTTTGCTCCAAGAAATGGATTGCCAGGACTGGAAGCCCCAGCCCTGATTCAGGGAAGCACGTGGTTTCCTCCCAGTGACGATGATGGTAATGACTATTCAGTGTACAGTGCAATTGTTTTGGGTGTTTAAAACAGAACACAACAAAACAAAACAAAGGGGTTTGGGAAAGGAAAACCCGACGTTAGAAAAAACATAAATAATTGCAGCATAGGAAGTGGTTGGCCTCCAGGAGGTAACTCCAGCTGCAGTGTCTGCTATCCAGAATAAAAAATCCCATTAAAAATCCCCACTTTGGAAACTGATGCACCTCGTTTTCCATAGGTACAACATTTTCCATCCCCTGTTCAGCAGCTGCTGGTGTCAAAGGCCAGGCGAGCAGGACGTGGAATGCAGGGCCTGCAGTTTTTGAGCAGTGGCTGAAGGCAAAGCCACCTAAAGCTGTAGCAGATGTTCTCTTGCTTCCTGTCTGCTTATCAGCCCGGCAAAGACACTTGGGTTTTGTGCTTGTTGTGCCCAGTGTAGCCATGGAGATGTGACAGGGGCTGTGCAGCTGTGATATGGTGAGTGGTTCTTCATCTCACGAGGGATCCCACAGAACACGATGGTTTCTAAGAAGTCCCTCAAATGTTTCACTAGTGCATTAGTCATTCCCCTCACCCCACGAGCAACTGACAGCGTACCAAATGATTTCAGAAAGTCTGCACCACTGCAGCTCTGGAGAGAGTCAGTTAAATATCATGAATGAACTGTTGCTCGTTGGACTTTCCATAGGCTCCTTTTCAGTTTGACCTGCTCTTTGGGTTGGGACTGTTGTCAGAGTCCAGCAGCTGAACAGGTTACATGTCATGCTTGGTATTAGCCACAGGCTTTAGATTAAAAACAAACCCAAACCAAAAGGTGAACTGGCATGTGCTGGGTTCCATTTCTGTGCTGAAATTCTTCACTGACTTCAGTTCACATCCCTTTGTCTAGTGGGAAGACTGAGGGTGTCAGTTTGGCCTCAGTGTGTTTCACTTTTTATGTGTTGTTTTCCCACCCCATGAAATAGGGAGCTGTAGATACCAACCAACTGTATTCCCCCAAGTCCTTGAATATGCTACAGAAGAGAGTTCTTCACAGACATTTGAAAAATCAGTTGCACTCAACAGGGTTTTTTTGCTGCACCTCCACTCTTTTAATTCCTATTTATATTAATTATGAGCTCCAGTAAATACTTTCATATGAATGGCTATATATGCAGGTGTTAAACCAGGGTTCCATCTATTTTCAGGCTTTGAGCTAGTTTAATGAGATTGATTTTTACACTGATGCATTGAAATTGATGCACATTTCCAGTAGAGGCAAGACCCAGGGCAATTAAGTTTATTGCTTCAGGGACAGGAATTCTTCTTCCCCCATGAAACAGAAGAATTAAAGCTGAACACAGTACTCCAGGTGGGGTCTCATGAGAGCAGAGAAGAGGAGAATCACCTTACTCTTACAAAACCAGTTTCTGTAGCCACATGTAACTGCAATCCTAGCTATACAAACTATAGGATTGCCCTGGAAGGAAATGAAGCACTTTGGGATGGTTGGTTCCAGGGGAAGTTGGGCTGGGTAATCTTTTGAGAAAATGAGCTTCCATATGAAAGCTGCAGACCTAAAAAGCAGCTCCCTTCCTTTCCCCAAAGGCAAGCAATGACAAGGCAGTGAATGAAGCAAACAAGAAAAGTCATTGAAATGGAAGATCTGAGGGACTTTATGCAAAGATCTGCAGGCAAAGGATGGATCTGATGAAAATGATGGAAATTTCCTGAAGTGCCCTAAAAACACCACGGGAATTACAAAGCTGAAAGAGGAAAGGGGGATAAAAAGTGGACCCAGGGATTAAACTCACATTGAGTTGGGAATGTGGAGGAGGTGAGCACAATTCTTTGGGTGAGTTCTGGAAGGGCTGCAGTAAATATATTAGCAAAGCAGCACAGTGGTACTGAACTGGGTGAGGGCTTTTCAGCTGAAGTGTTTGAAAACAGGTCAGTATTTGGACTTAGGCACAGCACAGTAGGAAGCAGGATGGATGAGATGGTTTAACAGGACTTCATTGTAGTCAAATTAATTCAGTTTAAATAATTAATTCTCTTTTAAATTGACTCTACTTTGCACACTTGACATTTTGGAAAAGCTGCCACTGCCTGGCCTTCTGGTAAATGCTTTTGCATCTGTTTTCCATTGTTTCCTTCTTGGAAAAATAATCCTTGTCACTAACAGGAACCATCAGCAGCATGGAACAAATTGACTTGCCAAGGACATTTCCTCCAATTTCATTATTGCTATTGGAGGTATTCTTTTGTGTAGTAAGAGTCAGACTGATATTTTAAATGGCTACATATTAATATTATATATATGTAAATATATATATATATATATAGTATTAATATTTATACTGTCATTATGAGTCACATTCACACCAGGTTACATGAGTGACTTCCATTGCATGGATATTGGCTTGGACTTTTTTTCAAGGAGATGATCAAGCAGTTTAATTAATCCACAGTTGTCTCTGCCTAACTCATTATGCAGAGCTCCTCATTGTTGCAGGTGAGGACCCTCCCAGGTATAAATCAGATCTCATCTGTCCTTCTCCTGCCATTAGCATGTGGAGATGGAAGGGGACTGAGCAGATCTGTAGTATAATCTGGGGCAGCTGGGGTTAAACAAATAGGTGTATTTTGCTCCCAAGGTGCTGTGGTTTGTGTTGACTCTCATCTCCTCTGTCAGCTCCAGGCTGTGGACTAGTTGCTAAGAAATCTTTCATCTCCCACAGTGAAGGGGCTGCTGTTGTGGAGGAGGAGCAGAGAGCAGAGGGTGAGTTCTCCCTGCAGCAGGGGCTCCTTGGGGTAAGCTGGGACAAAGCCTTGGAGCTCAACAAAGGACAGAGGTTTGATCTGACCTATATTCCTGGTGACTCACCACTGAGATTTAATGTTGTTAACTTGGTTGTGCTGCTGTTTCTTAGCAGCTGCTCCCAGTTTAAACAAGTACACTCTTACCTAGCTGAAAAGATAGGTGAGTGTCACCCCATATAATAAGGTTGGCATTTTTAATAATATAAAGGAACATTCCAAAGCAGTTACAGAGGAAAAGCTTTTCAGATAATGAGGAGAGGAGCTGGGTTCTGATACAGATATAAAAAGTACCCAAGATAAAATAACAGATACTAAAAATATCTATATTGAGATATTTATTATCTCAGTATTTGAGCCAACCTCCATACTCTAGGAATTGGGCAGAAAGTCATCTGAGGGGGGTAGCTCGTGGTGTTTTGCCTTATGCTGCTGGGTTTGTGTTATATTTCAGTGACATACCTTATGCTCCAAGATAAACACAGGGCTGACTTAACAGGGCAATTGTAATATTTTTTTTTAATATGTTCTGTAGCTTTTTAAAAAGTATTGGGGTTATTTCTACTTAGAAAATAAAATCTAATCATGATTTCTCTGCATCTCAAACACAAGAGCACTGACTACAGGGTCTGAGATTCATTCTTGGAGTCAACCAGGACATCTTTTTGAATACTTGTGACTCTAGCTAATAGTTAAGGAGTGAAGAATCCAGCAAATAGAAACATACAAGTGCCATTTTTTAATTCTCTTTTATGCATAATGTGTTCTCAGACTATATACAAAATTTTCAAAGTACTTTAAGTATTGAAAGTATTTTGGAAGAAAGGAGTATTTTGACATGTGATAGAGCTCCAGAAAAGCAGAAAATGTGTGTTATGAGAACATCAGCTATAATCTGGGTCAGATTTTCAGTGCAGATGTGTCAGATGCATTTTCCTGGAAGCCCTCCAGGAGAAGAGTGACCCAATGTTTTCCCACTGTACAAACTAACTGTTCTGTTTGGTGATGTCATGTGGATGAAGGACTCCTGTTTCCAGAGCAGTGTCCTGTTTAAGCTTGCTTGGGAGCAGAGATTTTTCTCTCGGGACAAGCAGGGAGACTAGCAAATCTCCTTGGTACATCTTCACTGATCTCAATCTGCCTTGTCAGCTTTCTGAATTTTAATGATCTGGTTTTATTTCCAGATAATGACTGTTTATGTAAATGAGATGCCTCATAAATAAATATGGAAATTATTCCATAATATTAATTACAGGCTTTATGGTTCAGATACTTAATGTATTAAAGGCATATAGTGAAGGGGATTGTCTTTGGGTTTATTAATTTAGTTATCTCGGTGGCTTGTTTGATTTTCATGTGTTACATAATTGAGAGTGTTTCCTGAACTGAAGCAAGCTGTGTTATGATGTATTGAAGGATGACAAAATCCAAAGTGTATCATACAGTGCTAGCAGAAAATGGAGACTCAGATTACAGAACGTTTTTATTTAATAATCAAAGAAATTCATTTTACTTGGAGAATCTCATCTTAAGTGTTGTTAGCCATTTACTGAAAGATGAGGTAGTTTAAAATTAATTATCAGCCTTTGCACTTCTATAGCTGCTTCTCTTGAGAATCTCCATAGTGTTCTACAAACATTAATTAAGCCTAATAGCACTCCTGAGAAGTGGTTAACTGATAGATATACTTCACTTAACCCATCGTGACATGAGCAATCTCAGGAACTAAACACACCACCTTCAAACAGCAGGACTAAGGAGAGTTTAGAGCCTGACAGGACCATCTCAGCCAAAGCTGCAGGGAACCTTTAGATAGGTGGAATGCAATTACTCAGCCTGGGCGTGATTCAGAGTTAAACAGAAGTGCAAATAAGAAGGAGCTGAGATCTTCAAGTGAAGGGAAGTGTTTTATATCTGACATGAGAGGAGATGCCCCCAGCAGAGCAGCATCACGTGGTGACTGGGGGATGAATCAGACCCATTCAGAGAAAAGACTGCTGCTATGTGAAGAAATCCCCTCCAGATGGACCAAAGATCCTCAGTCCAAAGTGAAGCTTCAAGGCTGAAGCATGAACAGCAGTGACAGTCAAGTCCTTTCCCTCACCCTAAGGGTTCAGGGGCTGCTGAAAATAGCAGCAAAGCAGCAGTATCATTGAGCACATTTACAGCCTCAGACTGCTATTTTTGCTGTGAAATCTGCATGCATAATTTCCTTCCTGATGTTGCTCCACAAAGAGAAGCCTGTGTTATCTCATTTTCCTGACAAGGTTAGTGCTGGAGCAGAGGACAAGTTGGGTTTGGGATGTGCAGTAGGGCTTGGACATCCCTCAATCAACCCTCCTGCTGTCCTGTTCTCAAAAAACCTGCTGCAAATACTTGTTTTGGAGCTTCCAGTGTCTCCAAGGAGAGCCATTCCAGAAATATGCTCCAGCTGCACACACTTGTTTGCCTGCTAACAGCCAGATGAGGTATGGCATCACTTGCTCCATACCCCTCCCTGCAGCAGCACAGCAAAGCCCAGTGTTAACTGGTTTCTCTACAGGCTACAAACTCTCACATTAATACTGCCATTAAATCCCTGCTGAGAAAATCTACCTGCTGGAGCAAAATCTGCTCATACCATCCCAGTGGAATGCCTAGACACTGCCATTGGATTGTTATGCTTAGATATGATAACATTCTTGATTTTCATTTTGTGAACTGTAATTCATGACTCACGTGACTCTGGCACCTCCTGAACCCCCTTGCAGTGCTTCTGCTGAGTTCAGTGGCCTTTGGACCAGCCCCTGTGTTCACTTCATTTCCTGGTAGTTTGCTTTGGTAAGTTTTTTTATCTAGAGAAAGGTCTGAAAACTCTTTTTTTATCTCTTTTTTTTATTATTATTTTTGTATACATGCACAATATTCTATTGCCTCTTCTATAATTTATAGTCAGTTTCTCTGGAGTGCAGAAAGCCTTTTCAGAAATGCTATACTTGAAGCAGGAAAACAAAGGATAACTGCACTGTTGTCCTGCTGCATCATAATACTTAAATACTTCATTATTTCATAATCTGTCTTAGAGTGTAATCATTCCAAGCAGGGACAGCCTCTTGATGTCAAAAGGGATAAGTTCCAGCTTTTCAAATGTGCCTATGTAAAAAAAACCTCAAGAAGATTTTGCTTCATTTTCTGTGTGATCCCAGCTTGCCAGAGGCTCCATTTCACTGCATAACCCTCCGGATATAGATCCATTACTGCCCTGTAAAGTGGGTTACTGGACAGGGAAAGGCAATCCATCCTCTAAAGTGCAGAGTGTTGTTTTGCCAGTTACATGGTTTATAATTATCCATTATCATTACCTTCAGAGTTATTTTTACCTAGGTTACAGATTTGCCATGTCTCTTTGAAAGGTGGTTGCTTTTGGAACCTCATTCTCCCCCCCACCCCCTCCCTGCTGTTGACATAAATGAGCAGTGTGTGTAGCACAGCCAAGAGAGTTCCAAAGGAATAAAACTGGTAAGAAAGTGAACAGATCAAGCCCCAAATTGTGCACTTGAGAAACTAAAATAGTATTGCCTATGGAAGGAGCTCTCTGCCAGGAACCACTAGGAATAGTCATAGCTGCTGCTTTGCTTTTTTGGGGGTACTGCTGGAGCTCTGTGAGTAGTCAAATCTCCCAAGCCTGGGACAAAGTCTGTTAAGACCCCATCCTGGGACAGAGGAGTTCTCCATTCTGTTCCTGGCTCTGTCACTGACCATCTGCCCCTTGTCCTTTGCCTCACTTGAGCTCCCCCATGAGCACAGTGCACTGGAAATAACTAAACCACGCTCTGAAAACCACTTCAGCGCCACAAGCTAGAAATCTGGGGTTGCAACGTGGAGAAAAAAATGGTTCTGTGGTTGCCAGTCCTTAGAAACCCTGC
>JAOEGS010018091.1:8291-25006 GCA_025447755.1 Corythornis vintsioides | reverse complement strand
AACTAGTACATATTTATGCAAATCCTGAGAAGGAATTGAGGCAGAGCTAAATATTCATTGCTGCTTGCTGCTGCTCCTCCCCCTTCTTTTTTAAAGCCATGGCTTTCTACTCCACTCCTCAAAATAAATCATTGCAGTTACATTGACATAGTTTCCTCTGCCTTAAAAAGCTGTGACAACTGAAGTGAGAAATCTCATATGGGGACAAACCTCAATTAGTGCCCTTTTCTGAATGCCTAAGATGGAAAAGAATTCTCTGAAGAAGAGATATCAAATTCATTTGAGCCATGTAATAAATAATCTTTACTCATTATATCATCATGTATTTCCTGGCTATAGTGTTAGAATTCTTCCCTTTAGCTTAAATTCTTATTTCTACCTGCAAACTTCAAGCAGCTGGAAAAGGGTAATTTTAATGAAGAATCAATTCACCTGATTATAAAAGGCAGTGCCCATTTTCCTTTCAGTTGCTTGGAATGTTTGAAAAGGTGAGTTTTTAGGCTGTGAAGGGTAAGAAGTATTTATTTAAAAATCAAGTATTCTCTTTTAATAGTTGGCTATTTGTAGAACAGAATTATTGCCTCGTGTTAATGTGTGCTGCATAAATTCTCAAGGCCTGGTTGGATGTTTTAGAGGGTTTATTTGTAAGGCCTTTTAGAGGTTTTCCAAACCACCAGCCAGAAGTGGTTTTTAATCCCACTAGATAATATAGAAATAAATTAATTACATTTTCCAAATGAAGCAGAAGAAAAAAAGCTTCTTCTACAAACTCCCTCAAGGTTTTTGGGTTGGGTTCACTGAGAAGTAAAAGCTTTCTGTGCTGTGTGGGACTTGTTTGTGCCTCATTTGGGAGGTTGTTAGCCCTCTGAGGCAGAAAATACATCTTGGTGACCAAGAGAGGAAAGAAACGATGATTAATCTTCTAAGGGGTAAGTACCAATTATCAATTTTAATTCTTAAGCTATTAAATTGCTCCAGAAGGTTTCTCTTTCTGTAATATGTGGGGTCATGGTCTCTGTCAGGGCTGAGACAGAGCAGGGATTCTAATCACAACCTGCTGGGATTTGGATAGGAGCCCAAATCATTTCCTTGTTAGGACCACTTTGGACTTTTGGTCCAAAAATGTCTTTAAATGAGTGGCTCTGTAAACTGAGGAGGTCAGGTGTGCACCTGAGGAGGTGATAAGATGCTTGGTAACCTCTCTTATTACCAGTGAAGTGGGCTGTGATGTGGTGAGCTGGATGGATAGGATCAGTTTCAGGGGTGGAAGAGCTGGATGCTTTGACTCAGCATTTTCCTGCAGACTCCAGGGCGACAGCATTTCCCTGCAGATGGATTTTTTTTTTTCCATACAGTGTATTTTTCTTGTTGTGTTTTCTGTTTTTCCTTTCTGAACCAGAACAGAGAGCTGGGGGTGGTGGTGGTGGTGTATTTTTTCATGACCTGGGGGGAAGTCAAGCTATCTGAGTTCCAACCAGGCAGTCCAAAAGATGACAGGGCTGCATAAGAAAGCACTTGAACTCTTTAGCTAGCTCTATATGCAGGCAGTGTGCAGAGATAACATCCTTATCAAAAGGAAGCACATGGACATATTTCTGTGGCAGTTTTATGGAACCATAATGTGAAGATAACACAATTAATATCCATTCTAATCCTGCTAAAATGCATGCAATTATTTGGGTAAGTTTGCTAATGAAAAAGTTGCCACTGTGTGTTCACACTTTGGTTAGATTCCACATCTCAACTGGCAATTCTTTGCAGTACAAATTGTGTTCTATTTCTTTTTAGGTGAGTATACCTCAGCCACTGAAGGAAAGAAGAGCAAATAGAGACTAATTTAGCCTAGAAAGCAGTATCTTGTGTGGCTTCAAATTTATCATGCCAGGTAGAAACAGTGAAGACTGCTCATTTCAGCAAAGCATGAAACAAAGAGGATCTTTTACTGGCAGGATTCAGCACGGGGGGAAATAAACTTCATAGGGAAACAGCCTTTGTAGGTGTGTCCAGAGCTGGGATGGGATCTGGAAGGCAGAACTTAGCCTACATATGAAAATAGGTTGTTTTTCCTCAAGCAAGCTGCTGGAGTGAAAAGCAGTCAGACAAACACAGCTGCAGAAGGGCAGCCAAACAGGATGATGAAAAGCAATGCCAGAGAGGGACAATTGGAGGAAGAGTCTTGTTTCAACACACAATGGCCTCCTGGCAGCTTCTTTCAATAACCCTGAGAAGATCAGGGACAATTCAGTTTATACAGGGCCATCAAAGCTTCATAGAATCTCAATAGTAAAAAATGAAGTATTTTCATGCATATTTTTGAACAGGTCTCACCATTTCTAATGATTAAAGTGTAGTATAAGGGATGGGATTCCTCATGGGAACGACTCTGCTGCCTTAGTGTCTTTCCTGTTTGCTGCAACATATTGGGCTCTGGAGTTGTTTCCTGAGAGCAGCTGTCCACACTTCAATCCCATTATTCACATATATTTCTTTAGTGCAGGCTGGTGCTGTTTTCATCTCATAACCAGAAGTCCAGGGCCAGCTTTTGATGTCATTACCACAGCTGAAAAAATGTGGTGTTTTTTTCTTGTTTCCACTTAAACTACCTGTCCACAGACACCCCCAAGAACTGCAGAACCATGCATGGTGAGATAAAATACACTTAGGAGTAAAATCATGGAGGAAGCTGAAAATTCCTGATCTAGTTGAAGCTGTTCCTGCTCATTGCAGGAGAGTTGGAATAAATGATCTCCAAAGATACATTCCAACCCATATTATTCTGATTCTAAGCAGATCTATAAAAGGGAGTTTAGAGCCTGGAGTTCAGTTTTTGCTTTTTTTCTTACTTGTTTCCTTCAGTGAGTTGCATCTTTCCTAATGTCACTTTAAAATAAAAATTGGTTGTATTTTTTTGAGGTTTTAGGGACATAATAATCAGTGGTGAATAGGGGATGGAAGATTGGTGTTCACTGGGGGAAAATATAAGGTCAGATAATTTGTTCTTTGTTTTTTGTTTCAAAACTACCTTGAGCACAGATAAAAGAAGAGATTATAATAATCCCAGTGAAGAGCTGAGGTTGTAACAAGTAAGCAAAGATTAGCCTTAAATAAATGTGAGAAATTTAGACACTTCTGAAACTCATAGAAAATTAGAATCATAGAATGTTAGTGGTTAGAAGGGATCTCAAAAGATTATCTAGTCCAAACCCCCTGCCAGAGCAGGATCACCCAGACCAAGTCACCCAGGAAAAATTAATCAGTATAAAGGTGACAAAACCATGGTGTTTTATGCTGCTGGCATAAGGGGAAGAGTTTTGTGTGCTGCATTCTAGTTCAATATCAAGTTAATTCCAGTGGGAGGAGAGCCCTGTGGGATAATTTGTTATTTATGATTTAAACAGTCACTTGAATACCTTCCAAATCCATCATTTCTGGAGAGATGGAGAGTTCCCAAGCAAGCTGCAGGAACAGATTGGCTGATCAGTATGAAGTAGTATTTTTAATTCATGCTAACATAGTGTGATGGGATGAAGGTAAATGAGGGTGTGATTTGTAATTAATAACTCATTTATAAAGTCTAAACCCAACTTTTAAGTGTGTGTTAATGGAGAGAGATTAGCAGGAGTCACAACTAAACTCTTTAAGGGTAATTTTTTGCTACTCCCCCTTGCAAGAGCTGTAGGAGGGCAGCAGTGCTGTGTGGGACAACCCATCACCTTGAGCCACATTCTCCCAGTCCCATGGGATCTCTCCAACTGTTTGGTATCTCCAAGAACCTCCCTGTGAACACAAACAGCTGCCCAACAGCCTGAGATCTCAGACTCTGGGATGTTAATGCCTGGAGGTGTCTGAGGTGACATGTAGTGCCTTTTGTGGGTTGTTTAGGGTGTGGCAAGTGGCACAGGATCTCTGCTCTGCATGTGCTCCCCACCAGACTCCACACTGCCAGTTAATGCTGTGTGACTGCACAGTGCAGAGCTCTGCACTTCAAACCCCAGTGTAGCAGAGCAAATTCACCAGCAATCAACCTTTTAGCAGGCTTTTTGTAGCAAGAAATCTAGCTCTGTGATCAAAAGCAAAAGGGCAACAAAGCCTGGTACTTCATCAGGAGGAGCTGTTATTGGCACAATGGCCTGGATGTGTCCCATGGAACCTTTTAGCTACTAATTCAAAATGCCACAGGAATTATTGCTTTGAAAATCATGATTGGGAATGAACCAGCACAGTTGATAACATTTCTGCTTTGCATAATGAACTTCAGTGGCTCAACACCCTGCTCATCAATGTTTGTGGTTTGGGGTTTATTTAAAAAAAAAAAAAAAAATAAAAGGAGTTTTTTAATTAACAATGTTGGTTAATAGACAACTTTTTGTACTTGCCACATCCAAGCCTGGCTGTGCAATCAACAGGAAAGATAAGGAGGTCAAACAGGAAGAGCTGTGCTGGAGTCAGCTTTGAGCAAAGCTGTGGAAAGCAGGGATCTGTCTGCTCTTTAGCAGCATGCTGTGGCAAACCAGCCTGGGAGAAGGTAGGAGAAGCCCCGTGCTCTGTGTCTGCAGCTCTGGTTTTGCTCTAGGTACTCATGGTTTGGTATTTGATTGTAGATTTCTTGTCAACTTGATAAAACTGCAGCCAGTTCAATGGGTAATTTCAGGAACATTTGATACTTGGGTGTTCCCATCATGAAATGGCTGGAAAATGTGCAAATGGGATCTGTGCTGGTTGGGGGGGTCGTGTGCTGCTTTGTGCTCCCTCTTCTTCATGGTGGTGTGTAAACTGAGCTGCTGCTCAGTAACAAAACCACTGCTCCTCCCTCATTCCTCTGCATTAGCTGCCCCAGGCTCAGCTGGCAAACCCAGCACTCAGAGGGTCAGGATTCCCAGATGCTGTTGATCTGCTGGATGTTTGGTGGGGTTTTTTTTTAAGCACCCTTGGAGTTTATGCTTTTTCATCAGCTATGGAATGGGGGCTCTTGGTCTAGGATTTGTTTGTATGTGAACTTGGAAATTTTGGAGCTGGATTGCAGGTGGGAAGTCTGTCAGTGCTACTGAGAGATGGAGAAAATTAATAAGAGGATTAAAACTTGTAAAGGAATCTATTGCAGCTTTAAAGCTCACTGGGGTGCTTTTGTTGACCAGCCACGAACAATGATGCTGCTTGCAACACAGCTTAGTAAAAATTGCTAACTAATCAGCAGTTATTTCAGTGATAAAGGAGCCAATCTTCCATTTTTGGGGAGTACTCACATTCTTGAGTCTGTTTACTCTGACAGGTTTGCTTTACCTTTGTGCCATACACAGCAGCACAGAGGGGAAAAAAGTGTTAATGTTGCTTATACACTATGGATTTATTTTCTTTTTTCATTCATGCCTGTGACTGACTTTCATAGAGATCAAGGCTGTGATTTTTCTCTCTGGAGGACAGCTGATAGTGATTTTTGGCTGTGTTTTAGGCTAATACTGAGGGCAATGCCAAACCTTGCCTGTTTGAAGTCCTGAAGGAACATAACACAGCACGAGATGAGTAAAAACTGAGTTCTGTTGCCTCAGGTACAGGGGAGCATCAGGTAGTGGCTGCAAGAGGCTGGATGGAAACATGAAATTTAGAAGAGTTGCCCCTGTACCATCCAGGGGATTTTTTATATGTGTAATAATGCTCTTTGGGTAAATAATTTCAATGCTACATTCACCTCTGGACCCTGGCTACTTCTTCAGCACTTCTGTAGTGCTCATGTATCTTAGTCTCAGTTTCCATCTCAGTAAAAGTAGGATAATTATAGTTGCCACAGGTAACTAATTATTAGTGAACTGTTCTGAGCCTAGAGAGAAAATGATGAATCTGATTTTAGGCAACTAGTTCAAATATAACTCCTTTTTCTCAGTGGCCCTATTCTTCTATTAAAAAAAAAATACCTTTAAAGAGAGACAGGACCTGTTTTAGTTTAGAAAACCCTTCCTGCTTGTTTGAATGAAGCCTGAAAGAACTTTTCCATTCTTGAATGAATCCAGGTGTTACACAAAATTCCTCTGAAAAATCTAAAGCAAATACTCAAATATATATATTGAGATTAAAAATAACTTCTGCATGAGAGGGACATCTCTTGAATATGGGTGTGTATTCTGGTATTAAAAAATAAATAATTTTTTATTTTATTTTTTTCCCCCTCAGACTGTTGCTAATGATAATTGCATCACTGTGAGGAGCAGTAAATGATGGAGAGCTTGGCAGCAGCAGGCAGCAGATCCTTGCCCAGCACTGACACCCTTGTCCCTGGCCTAGAGGGAGAGGAAGAAAGGGATTGGGGAGGGAAAGCAATTGAGCAGGGGCAGTGGAGGTCTGAGTGGAGCCACGTGGAGGCCAATGGTGCCATCAGCACTGCCAGGGGTGGAGCTGGGATGGACACATTGCAAGAAGAAATGGGTAAGACCTCAATCCATCCTGGTTGCTCTATTCTTGGCTTTCATTTGCATTTCAATGACTGTATTTTTTTAAGCATTGCTCACTGTGGGCAAGCAGAAAACTCTTGTGTTTTTCAGCTGAGCTTTTTTTAATACAACTGTTCAATGCAACAAAACAACTAAAAGATGTTCATAAGTCTTTGAAACAATTATATCTAATATAAAGTTATTTTCTTTCAGTAATTATCCATCCAACACTGGGAAGGTGTGGAGTGTTTTGGTCTGGGGTTTATTCAGTGTGATTTATGAGGACTTAGCAAAGGTATTTAACCACCCCTTTGATTTATTGTTATAGGGTCTTCTCAAAGTGAAACAAGCACAAGGACCCTTCCCAGTCAAGCAGAGAATTTTCCAACTGGTAAGGCATTTCTTCACATCATATCTTATAAATATAATGATTTTATCATTGCATACTTATTTTCAATCAAGACATCAACAATATATGAGTTATGACTGCAAATAAACTTCTTAACACCCTTCATGGCAGCTTCTACATAGGATTTGTTGAGATTTTCTCATCAAAAGAGAGAACTGCTATAAAACCCAGAAATAATTTATGGACTCTATTTAAATGACAGGAAAAAAAAAGAAAGCAAAGCATTAATAAGTTAATTGCATATTTTACATATGGGTTTCAGGTTTTCAAATGGCTTATTTTTCAAGTTGGTTGGTTGGGTTTTGTTTTGTTTTTTTTGGTGTGTAATTCCAGTATCTGTTTTCCCCCATTTAAAAATATCCATGGGATATTTGGAATTCTGGGCATTTTCTCTATCTACAGAGGCAATCTGCCAAATTACCAATCTTCTTTCTTCCTCTTCTCCATCCCCAGGGGTGTCTGTTGTCTCACACAATATCTGCAGACTTTACATCACTCTCCTTTGTATAGCTGTAGCTTTTATTATGCAACTAAACCCAATCTTGTTTAATGATAAACTGCTAGCTGATAATTAATATGATAAAGAAACACGTAGGTCCATTTTCTTTATGTCTATCATTGTGAAGATGAGAAGTTAGTTCTCAGTGTGGGTTCTGTGATTTATAAGAGGCTTTCTGGCTCTCCAGAGTTGCCTCTCAAATCAGGAGCACTGTAACTGGATCTCCTTCTCCAGATATCTCCTTGAAGTTGAGGATGGTAAGAGGCAGGAGTGGATGTCCTGACCCCAGACTCCAGAGACAGCTCCGAGGGCAGCTGCGCCTGCTGGAAAATGACAGCAGGGAGGTGATGGCAGTTTTCAGTGTAAGTCCATTCCTTGGGAATTACTTTATTCAGATAACACACCCTGCACTAGTCTGGGAGCTGGTTGCATCCCATCTCCATCCACGTGCTGTGTGTTGGAATGTGACTAACCAGAGTTCCCATGGCCCAAAACAATCCAGAGACAGAAGTATTGAACCACCAAAAAATGCTGCAATAGCTAATTGATGTAAAAAATAAGCTCAGCTATATGAGGGATGGAAGGTTTTTATATTAAAAGCATTTTATAATAACAAAAAATTTTAAAATAATCAAAGGAAATAATGTTTTTCTCACTTTTAAATTGCCCTCACGTTGACTCTTCAGTTTCCAGTCACTTGGAGTCATCTGGGAGCTACTGGTCTTTGGCTGGAATCCATCAAAAGGTTCTATTTGAAAGTTTAAGGAGTTCTCCTTTCCAGCATTTCTGAAAATCATTATAAAATCCCCCATTATCAGCTACAATTTTTGCTAAATACACAATTTAATGCCATTTAATTTGTACTGGAAACAGGACAATGAGGAGAAAGGGCTCTTAATGCATCTTAAAAAAAAAAAAAAAAAAAAATATATATATATACTACCCCGGTATATTTAATTGTCTTACCCATGGAAAGAGGGAAATAGGGGATGATTATTCAATGTCTCATCTGGAAGAAGTCTGAAGCTACCAGGTAGGAGCTTCAAAGATGTCTCACAGGAGGTGTGTTTTTATATGTACAGAGCTTAATCTACAGCAGGATGTTTTGGATCCTAAAATTGACAGCAAAATTCAGAGAAATGCCTAGTGAGAAATGGTAATAATATAAATAAAAATACTGGGGTTTGTGTAGCTTTTCATTTATTTCATGTTTTTGGTTTGTTTTGTTTTTAGGAGCTCTCTGCCAGACTACTGTCTATTCACAGTGACCAAGACCTAATAGTGGTGACATTTAAAACTTTGGAAGAAATATGGAAGTTTCTAACTTACCACTCCCTGGGTAAAGCTGTTTAACCTTACAATGTGCTTTGTGTGCTTTGGTTTGTTTTTGATTTATTCCTCTGTGCACACACTTGATTGATTGGGAATTTGCTGAAGAAGAATTTGAGTTTATTTGAATTAACTTTTAATAGCAGTAAGTAATGTTTCTGAACTGGGTGCTAGTGATAGGGCAGGAGAGACCCTCCAATCTCCTTGTCCCAAAGCAGGTTCCAGATGTCATTCCTGCCAGATGTTTAATACTCCAGAATGAGATCATCTTCTCCTGTCTATTCCAGGTGTTTTTTAACCTGTGCTTCAGCTTAAATTTCCTTTAAATCTCTTTCTGCTCATTGCAGCCATGTCAGGAGTGTTTGGTTTTCTTTGCACCACGCCAGTAGCTGTTTAGAGACTTTCTAACCCCCTCTTCCACTCAGTGTTCACTAGGAAAATCCACCCTAATTCCTTTAAACCTTCTTCACAGAGTGTATTGTCTCTGATCATGCTTCTCCCTGGACTCCTCTAGCTGTTCCACATCTCTCCTGAGTAGTATTGAGCAAACTGGACAGAGTTGGGAAGGTTTCAGAAGAAAAAGCAAGTAAAACAAAGATTGCTTCAGTTTGGGTCCAAATTGGAGCTTGCCTAAAGTAATATAGTGATGCCATTAATTTGAATTCCTTCATTAACATCCTATAGCTTCATAGGTCTTTTCTGAAGAATATTATTTAGATCAGATCTTTATCTCCATTTTGTTCACTTGATTTTTCTCTTCTGTGTACAGAGAGCTTCTGTGCATTACTCTTGAATTTGCCTGGTTCCATCAGACCATTTAAATGAATTTTATTTTTGATTTCATGCTTGCTGCTTACTTTATTTTGTATTTGAAGTTAATAGATGTTTCAATACAGTTTTTCCCACGAAGATGGAGTTTTTTCTTAGGCTGGGCTGTGGCTAACAGGGAATTGATACAGCAGAGCAGCACCTGCATCACTCAGCTGCCCACTTTTCCTCTTAACTTGAACACATTATCAAATCCTTTGTGCAAAATATTGGCTCTTTTAAGTCATAATCTACTCCCTATACCATGCTGGTGACAAACCAGTCCAGATTTCCCTGTGACTATCACACAGCTTTGAAACATTTAAGTTGAAAGTCCCAGTTTCCAACAGTACTTCTGATTTAAGTGACTGACATGCAGCATTATCTCTGTCCCAAAGAAATTCCAGGAATCTGATATCCAGCCACAATAGCTGGAGAGCTGAATCAGGCACCATTTATAAAGAGATTAGCTTTTTTTGAGAAGATTTCCAGCCATCTGTTACTAAGTGGTGCTGTTGCTCCAAGTTTGCTAGGGATTACCAATTTCAGACTCCAAATCTTTCCCCACAGCTTCCCTGGGTTTGAAACCTTGTGAGGAGAGGAAAGGGTCTTCCAGCAGAAAAGTTGTGTGCCTTTTAGGGGTGGTTTGTGAGACCTAAACCTTAAAAGTAGCTGCAATGCATGTGACTTGATGGAATTTTAACATCATGTAGTAAATTAGTTCTAATTTGGGGTAGGCAATAATGGAGTTATCTGGCTCTGGCTGCCTACTCCACTCTCTGACTTTCTGAATGTTTGCTTTTGGTTTTTCTTGTGTAATACTGCAAAGAAAACAAACTGTCCTATTCTTTTTCTAGGTTTTATAAATCATTGCATGGAGAATTTATTCCTAGATCAATCCTTCTGGCTGTCCTCTCCAGAGGAGGAAGAAAAAGGCATTGAAGTCTGTATAAATGAAAAAGCATTAAATCTGATGTACAGGCACCTGCTAGAACAGGAAGGTAAGAAGCTGTACCTGCTAAATAAGAAAAACCCCTTTCTCTACAACCCCAAAACCAAATATGAAGACCTCCTCAAATACTTCATGAGGTTGAAATGTAAATCTGTTCACTCCAAATTCACCAGAAAGAGAAGGGATAAACACAGCCTGGGCTCAGAAGGATCATAGAGGGATTACAGAAATTCATGTGCAATTGGTCCATAAATGGATACCTAAAGGATTAGGGTGGGATGTACATCCCAACTGAATATAATTGCAGATGCTGGAGCTGTGCAGGAGAGGGATTACAGATAGTTGCCAGGCTCCTAAACATCCACAGAATGATGCTCAGGATGGATCATTAATTACTTCAACAAGAACAGGCAAAATGCTGCAGTGAAAGGTCATTGAGCACCTCAGTGCTGTGGTGTTTTCTGTCCAGATCCTCTTTCCATTAAAAAATAAAAATATGCTTATCTGACAATCAAAAAATTCTTGTGAAATCCCAGATTTTCTATTTCTAATTGAATATTAGTGATGCTCCTGAAGCCAGTTTCAAAGCTCTTATGACTGTAAAATATGACCTAAAATGACAACTGCTCCACTATTTTCTTTTTTTTTTTTTTTTTTTAGGGGCATTTTTTGTTTTAGCTCCTGACAATGTGATAAAAAAGATAATGGCCACAGAGAAAATAAACACTTATCTTGAGAAGGAGGCTTTCAGTGCTGATTTCACATGTGAATCTGTGGATGGTGACATGACCATGATGTCTAATGCTTCTTCAGAGCCACTGATTCCTTTTCATCAGTAGGTACCTGACTCTCCTTATTTCATAGGCATCTGTTCCATGTGTACATGTCTGCTTAGAATAGGTGCTGTAAATGCTTCTTGCAGAATACCCACCTTCCCCTAAACTGAAAATAAATGCTCTATTTCCTTCCATATCTCACCACTGAAATGAATTCAGGTGCCTGCAGGGCAGCACTGAATGGTTGTTTACCATCTTGGGAGATAAATATTGCTTTTTTTTCCCCCTGAATCTGCAAGAAAAATTATTAACATTTCTAGAATAGCATCAAATGAGAGTTTTACTTCTAAAGGTTTCTTGGAAACATGGCTAGTAACAGGGGGGTGCTTGGTAATGTGGATGGTAACAGGCTAGCAGAGATTTTTTACTCAGCACTATTGACAGAAGACATCACCTCCATGTTTCAAGGTCATGTCCAAGCTCATCATTGCTATAAAGCCCAAACTACATCAATGTCATTAACAATAGATTTCAGGAATCACCAGAATATCATTCATTATGATGATTCCAAACATCTGTCTGATGTTTATGGACAATTGAATAATGATTGTGAGAGGGGTGCATCAAATGGATTTAAAATATCACCCTTATTGTTACAACATTTAAGTATTTTATACACTAACTTCAATTTATTTTTTTACTTTCAGGTGGTTTCTTAAAGGGTATTCTAATCCTGTTGATTTTACATATAAAATGGAATCTAAATCCACGAGGGAAGTTGGTAAGAAAAACATTCAAACTTCAGCATGAAAAAAAATCCCCAAGCTTATTCCATTCTTTTAGGATATACTCTAAATAACTTATTTTTCTTTCCACCACTATTAGGATAGGAAAACAGCTTTGAAAATTGCTATAAAATTATAGAAAGCATCAATCTCTGCCTATATTGAGTTAAACTCTAAGGGCTCATCTCTCCCCTTTTTTCTTCCTCAACACTGTATTAACTAGATGCACAAAATAATAAAGAGGAGGTTGAGGCCTCTCAAGATTGGATGATGAACTTTAAAATAGGGAATATAATTATAAGCAATACAATTAATGTCTCTTTCACACATGTATTGCTTTAATCTGCCAGAGAAATAATACCTGATGGATGGTCTGAGATTAGAGTGTAAAAATGGTCTATTTTCTACCATATGGGTTGATTTTAATAGTGTATTGACTGGTCTGTAATTGCATATTGATCCCAGAGGGATTTGATTAGTTGGATCAAATGTTTTTAGAAGATGGGAAGCAGCAACTTGAAGCACCAAAAAAATGTTTTATGATGGAATATCCTAAAACTTTGAAAATATTTCAGATTTGCTTTCTAATGTGTGGGAAAGGAGGGGTTTGATTCTGTTCTTTACCATTTTATTTGCTCAAACTGATTCAATGTTGTTTGGATGCTTTAAATCTTCCACATCCAGTGTACAGCTTGGGATTTCTGATCAATGTCTTGTGCTGAATGTGCTCCTCTGGTGAGCTGTTATTTTCTTTCTCTCCCTACATAGCAATGGGATCCTGCCTAGCTGTGGTGAACCATGAAAGTGTTGTGTTGGAAGAGCTGAGTTTCCAGCAAGGGGACAAGATTGAGATCCTTGGCTACTTCATTGAGTGCATGGAATGGTTTCTTGGAAGACACGTGTTTACTGGCAACGTTGGTTTTGTGAAGACAAGTCATGTTGAACTGGATTTATCTAGAAATCAGTAAGTATTTCTATTTAATTTGGGAACAAGAAGAGACTTGGGGTCTTGAGCTTTACAACATTGAATGTTAAACCCCAGATTGTTGTGGGGTTTTATTTGGTTTCTAGTGAGAATTGTCATGGTGTGTATTGTTTGAAAGAAATGAAGATTAATTGGAATATGAATTGTGCTTAACTGTTGGAAAATCTCAGCCTGTACCCAAGTTTCTTACTGGAGAAGGGGTTGCTGTAGTTGTCAGCTCTGCCTCAATCTCTGTCCTCTCAGTCACAGGATCCAAGAAGCTTTGCTCCTGCAGAAGATACCATTCAAATGCTATATTAAAACATCCAAGCTCTATTTTTGCTACTACTTAATTACAGGCCTTCACTTGCTTTGAATGGAGATCTGTTGGCAAATAATTCCTCCTCATGTGAGCAGAAACCTGTTAAAAATGTGCATTTCAGCATCCATGGGCTCCATGTAAAGAGGTTGCTCTTTTCTTTCTTAGACCACAAGACCTGGATTTTCTTGAAGCAGAAGAACTCACTTTTTTTTCCAAAGAGCAAAACCTGGAAGAAGTGATGTGTTTGCTGAAACAAACCTCCAGCACAGATGTCTGCTCTGTTTACAGAATAGGTCAGTGTGAGTGTCACTCCTTTGATGCTGCACAAGATGCAATTCCTTTATCCCTGTTGTAACTGACTGCTTTTCTTCCATGAGATCCCAGCCTACTTCAGAATATCTTGATATTCAGTTTGATCACAGATACAGCACAAAAATATCATATTTGCTGCTTTCCTGCTAATGCTGCCTTGGCCTGTTGGCCATTTTTCATCACATGGCTCTTCCTCCATCATTTTTACAAGTGCCAACTTCTTTTTTCCTTCTTCCACAAGAGGTAGCACCATTTTTACTGCTTTTTTTTTCATCTGAAATTGCACAATTGCTCAATGTGGCTCACCCAGAGCAAGTGATTTCAATATTCACTTGATGTGCTGGTGTGTGAGTGGAGTAAATTATTATTTTTTTATTCCTTCCATCTACATCAATCTCAGATCTACATTTAAAAGAATATTTATATTATTATTTAATATTTATATTTAATACTTATCTACACAATGCAAATTAGTGATTTTTTTTCCAACCTTCCCCTAGAAATAACTTTTTTCCTATTTTTTTCTTTTTTTACAGACCAATTAGAAGAAGCAGAATTTCAGCAAGCTCAGGAATGTGGTAATATTTCATATGCAGACAATTTTTATGTGACTTTTGATACTTGGGGGATCTGCCAGCTTTTCTCCTAATGTTTCTTGATACTCTTTCTTCTCTGATGGAATGCTTTCCTAGGCTTTTCTGTAACCCCTTCTCTCCAGGTTTTGCTGTGAAACACTGAATTTTCACACAGATGTCTGCCAGGGACCTGCTATCCCATTGCAGACTGTGTGACTATTTTTACTGCTGTTACATGTGCATCCACCACCTCCTGACCCCTCACATTGTTTAACAGGGAAAAAAAAATCCTTTTTATGGGCACCTGGCAAGTGCTGACTTTGAAATCCAGCAGATTTTTCCATCTATTAAGACACTTCATCCCAGAAATATATTTCCCAGAGGAGATATTTTGATGAGGATGCAGAATGATTTCCCTTTGGCATTTAGTTGCTAAGCTGTCACTATCTGCATCTTGTTCTACATCTTGTTCTACATTTTTTGCTAAATACTAATCTTTGTATTTATGATTCTGCTGAACACCCTCAGAAATTAGATTCTGAGCAAAGTGAACACTGTCTGCAATTTCTATCAGCTCCTGTTGATATGGAGCTGTAAGCTTTACATTGACTGCAAACTACATCCCAAGTCCCTGCCCTACTGTAAATATATTTTTATATTAAATATATATATTTAAATATTATATATTATAATTGGGGTTTTTTTTGGACCTTTGTGTGCATTCACACATGAAGTTTTGATCTGGAACATGCTTTTGATTTTCAGAATCCCCACGTTCACATTCTAGCACAGTCAAGAATGGCAAGATACAAGAATTCCTCAAGAACCTCAAGAATCTGGAGGTCACCCAGGCAGAAGAGCCAACTACTGAGGGAAGGGGTTGTGTCAGCTCTCCACACACAGAAATCTTTCCTCCACCAGAAGAACCTTGCTTCCACATACATCCAGGTGTTCAAACCTCTGACATCTTTGAGCCACTGATACTCTTCTTAAATAAGGAGTATGACAGAAACTTCAAAAACCTGTATGATTTCTCTTACCCATTTATCAAGACCACGTTTGCTGGGTTTTCAGAGGAAGAAGAGCTGGTTTGCTTTTTGAGGTTAGCAAGGGAAGCAGCAAAGCAGGCAGGAATGTCCTGGGCACTGGCAAGGTTGTGTTTTCTCTTAGGCAGGCTCAGTGTTAAAAAACTGAAGTTCTCCCAAGCTCGAGTGTATTTTGAGGAAGCCCTGGGAGCAGTAGCTGGAGGGTTTAGTGACCTGCATTTTGTGATTGCCCTTTACACCAACCTAACAGTCATCCACTTGACCCAGAAGAACAAGGAGAAGTGTGCTCAGCTTCTGGAGAAGTCTGCATCTCTTCTCGTGGGAATTCCCAACTACATTAGCAATGCTGAGCTGGAATCTGATCTTCTGAAGCATGCTCTGAAGAGGACAATTTGGAACCAGAGCAAACGTGCAGAGGCCAGGGTGTGTTTCCTGCTGGCAAAGCATTACAGTGCCCACAAGCAGCATGAAGAGGCACTGCCATTCTTGGAAAGGTTTCAACTCTTGCTTAATGACTTGGGTTTACAACACAACTTGCCAAACAACTGCTATTTCAAGCTAGCAGAGGCCTACAGTGAAAAGTGCTTGCCACACCTCGTGTTAAGTTGCATAAAAGTTGCCTCCTTCCCCAGCTCAAAGAATTTCCTGGCTGCCTTGGAAAGGATTGATTTAGTCATCCAAAATGCTCCCAAGGTCTATGGGCTGAGGAAACTCAGACACATCCTCCCATCCCAAACTGCACCTTACCTCATCCAAGCACTTTCCTCCCCTGTGGTTGCTGAGGAGCAGCAGGGGCTATGCAGGACTCTCTCTCTTAGCTTGTCAAAGCTGTACAGCCACCACAAACAGTATGGAAAAGCTATTTTTTATATGCTGAAAACACTGGATTTGGAGATTCCTGCTCAGCCAGAAGAAACTATTAACTACTTGCTTTCACTTGCTTGGCTGTACATTCTTTCCAGGCAGCTTGAAGTGGCTTTATCCATTCTAAATGCTGTTGTAGAGTCCTCGTGGGGCAATCCTCAGCAGCTAGGCATTGCCTATAATATGCTTGGTATTGTTCTGAAAAGAACCAGGAGCAGCAGAGGAGCTGCTGAGAGCTACCACAGAGCTCTGTGTCTGTCAGAGCAGGCTGGCCTGGCCCAGAACCAGGCTATAGCCCTGGCCAATCTGGGGGCACTGTGTCTGCAGGCAGCAGCCAGCACGCTGGCAGAACACTATTACATCAGGGCAGTGAAGCTCTTCTCTCGACTGCCAACCATGGACTGTGGACAAGAATTTATCCAAGTCCTCCTCCAGCTGGGATCTTACTATGTTGCTGGAGCTCAAAGAGAAAAGGGAAGGTTTTACTATGAATGGGCGTTTTTAGTTGCAATGGAGACAAGGCACCTGGAAAGTGAGTTCTTGGGGGGTTCTGTTGGTTGGTTGGTTTGGTTTGTGCTGGTTGATGGTTTAATTGTTGTTAGTTTTCTGTATTTTTTTTTTCCAATCAGTTATGAAATGTCCTGTGTCTGGCA
>JAOEGS010018090.1:0-12699 GCA_025447755.1 Corythornis vintsioides | reverse complement strand
TCCCTTCCAACCCCTAATACCTATGAATCTATGAATCCTACCTGGTATTTTGTGCTGTGGTTGCTTCAGGTACCAGAGGCAGTGACAGGGAAGAAGAGCAGCACAGCACTATACAAGGAATTTATCATATGGCTCCCAAAGCAAAATACTTCTTATATGCCTTAAAGTGACAGCCAGACAAATAACAGTATGACAAGCAAAAGTATTCAGATTTTAAACTCAATACTAAAATGGTGAGCTCAGTGACTGGGCTTTATCCTAGAAGAATATTTTCTACATTGTAGAATGCAGTTTTAGTTGCCTTTTGTAATTTTATAAACAGTTATCCCAAGCATGAATGTTTGTCAATACCAACTTTTACTAAGAGGCTGATTTGGTTTCAGGAAAAAAAAAAAAAAAGAATGACTCATCCAGCTGCACATAAAACCCTGCATTCCTGAAAATTTATCCTGTATATCTGCACACTTAAGCCTAAGATATGATGGTGCTATATTGTCTCCAAGTAGAAACAGTATCTAGATCTCCATGTGGGTGGATAGGCAGTGGGGTGGATATGATAATGTATTGTACACATCCCTCTGTTGTTTTCAAATATGGTTCTGAATTATTAATACCTAAAAATGGAATTGTCCAGGTCTGCCCTTATGCATCATTGTTTATTTCAACAAACCTAAATTTAGCAGGAAATGCTGAATATTTAATTGTGCAGCATAAGTAAAGAAGGCTCCCAACCACTCTGGAAAGCCCCTGTTTCAGAGATTGCAACAGTCTTAAAGTGTTTAATTTTATTTTTTATTGCTGTTATTTGCTGCTGAAGTCTTCTGATTCATGACTCAAACACTTGATATGCTGCAATAAATTTCTACTTTCACAAACCAGGGGGGGGAAGAAGAAAACAGAGGGGTCTCTGATTTCATTCTTCACATCCAGGACATAATTTACCAAGCAGATGTGAACAAATACCCCCTTGCATCAGGCATCCTAACTCAACTTTGGCTTACCTTTTCCTTTGGGACCCACTAGCTGAAGATGCTGAGTCCTCTGCTCATCATTTCCTTGGCTGCTTTCTGCAAACCAGCCCTCAGTGCCTGCCCCATCTGTGCTTTTCCCTTTGGATGCTGCCTAGAAGGAAAACCACATGCCTGTCCATGGGGGAGGCCCTGGGCATTTTTGCCCAGCACCCTGGATGGTGGAAGCACACCTGCCTGTGCCACCTTAGTTAGAGGTGGGCACAGAGTGCCCGAGATGGACTGTAAAGCAGGAGCCATCCAGATCACCATGGCAGGCACAGAAAGGAGATGGACTGACAGAGATTATGGTGATCTCCTTCCCTTTTTGGCTGTAATTCTTACACAGGTCTTTCTTTCCTCTTTGTTTTGGCACTGGCACATCTCTACTGCCTCTCCCTCTCTGCCTTTGATCTAAACCTGAGCTTTGCAGCTATGTCCTTGGGGTGTACTTGTACAGAAGCAGTTTGTCTCAGGCATTTTATGGTCATAGAGATTGATGGAATTTTATGAGTGATAAGAGTCAGGTTGGTCCTACCTCCATATCATTCCACCCAGTTGCTCTCACAGTCACCAAGCTGCATTTTCAGTGGACTGAAGCTCTTTAGCTCAAGCTAAAGAAGATGCAAGGAGATAAAAATGTTACTTTCATGAAAAATAAATGGTTAAAAGATAGGACACAAATGAGAAAAGCCAGTTTAAAGTCAGTGGTTGAGGCATAATTGGGCTCTTTCCTCACTCCAGATCTCCAGGAAGTCCACGGCCTCTACAGAATTCCCAGTGGGCTTCACAGCACTAAATAACTCAAGAAAAATGCAGAAACAGGGCACATCTGGTTGTGGGCCAGAATGCAGATGTACAGATTAATGCTGTGGGGCTCTGCTGTGCCCAATTGGACTTGTGAACAAACCAGAAGCATCCTGGAAGAGTTGCTAAGCACTTCCAGCAAGCTCTGCTCTTCCCTGCCCATCCCTACCACAGGGGTGTTCTGGATGGGTTGGAGGCTGAGCAGCCCCTGTCTGTCACCCCACTGATTGCTTTAATATTTCACATTCACATCCAACCTTCAGAAGAGCTCTGCTTCAGTTTGTGCCAACACCACTGTGCTATGCAGACAACCAGAATGATGTCCTTCCCCAAATGAATCACAAGGTTTATTTCAGTAAAGGCATCACAAATTTTCAGATTAAATTACTAAATTCTTATTCCTTTATTTTAATGGAACTTTTCTCAGCTAAACAAGTAGCAGTTCAATGCCCTTGGGTCTTTGGTGGGAAAACAAGGCAAACCCAAACCTTTTCAGGACTTGGTATGTTAATGTACTCCCTTACCTACAACTGCACTGGGTATAATAAAGGCTCTATACTCAGAAAGTCTCTCTCCTCTCTGCATAACCACAATAAATAATTTTAATCAAAAAATAAAAATCAGAATTGTCATTAACCTCAGATTGCATTTAGCTGGGAGAAAGGCATGGGAAGGACTGTGCCCAGTTTAAGAAAAACTTTTCCTCCCTAGTGCAGCTAGGATTGTCATATGTGCAGACTTGGGACATGAGGAATGCAGATTTATTTCTAGAACAAATTAAAGCTACATCTTGAATTGCAGGGCCAGCTGATCAGGCTCCACTTACACCATGTCCTGATCTAGAACTAGGATATCCCAGGGTAATAATTGCAACAACTACACAGGATTTCCTTCCAGGTGTGAAAGGTACCTATGAGTTAACTTAGAGAAAAGGTAATACCACTGAACTGTTGAATGTGAAAGCTGTTTAAGCAGATGTTTAAGCAGGAGGTCATGAAAGACCCAAACATCATGAAGTCAAATACCAATTTTAAAGAGCCTTTACCTTGAGATGCTATTCCATCTCAGGACACACTGCAGACCAAGTAATACCATGGAAATGATCCTCATACTGGAAATTTCAGCAACAGCTCATGAAGAGTAAGCAAAGCTTATATTAAAATATGATATTATTTAATTTATATTAAAATATACCCTAAAGTACCTTAATAAATAGGAGCTGAAAAGAGTTGTATCATATGATTAAATTACTAATTTATTTAGCATTAAGTTCCATTATTCTCCTGAACCTCTTCTTGGAAGAATGCACATTTTTAAACCAGGGGAGGCACAAAAGTTACTGGCAGAAATGAAAAAGCTAGGAAATAAGGGGATAAGGTTTTGGTTTTTTTTTAATAACATTAAAGTACAGAAGCTTTACTGAGAGCTGTCCAAAGCTACCAGAAAACCCTATAGCACATCCCATTATCACTTTACCTCTCATGTAAACTGGCAATCCCACACACCATGCAAACTTCCCATACCATCTGGCAGGCAGTTTACACAGAACCTGAGAAAATTCCTCTGATTCCAGTCTGCATGGACCTAACAGGGTCATTTGTGAGCCTAATCTAACTAGATGATCAATTTGGAGACTTGTCCCAGGCCTAGCAATAGTTTTTGGCCACTGGGGAAGGCATTCTGGTTTTATTAAGAGAAGGAAGAATGGAAAACAAGTGTGCATTCAGGTATTTATTCAAGTATTAGGAACCTGAAGATGATGTAGACATCTGCAGGGAGCAAAAGACTGATCCAGCAAGATCTCTTCCACAAGACAAAGAAAAAGAAAGAAAAATAAGAAGAAAAATTCAGCAATTTAATTGAAATGAGCTGTAGGGATCCTTTATAATCAAGCAATAACAATGATAAAGTTCTACTTTGAAGCAGCTCTGTAGCATCCTATAGCAACACATTGGTAACTGTCCTGGATATGAGGTGTGACTGCCAGCCAGTAATGAGTTACCAGCCACATAGATCTCCCTCAGAGAGCTCATTCATTACATTGGGGATATCATTTCAGGATTAGTGCATTGGGTTTTTTTGTCTGTAGCTGATGGAGATGTAAAAATATGGGCAGGCTTTCAACTCCAGGAGTGCTGAGCAAGCACATGTCAGAGTCATTTAGGTTTGAAAAGACCTTTAAGATTAGCAAATCCAACTGTTAACCCACCACTGCCAGGCCACCCTTAAACCATATCCCTGAGCACTGCATCTACACAAATACTTTTGGGAATGGGGACTCAACCACTTCCCCAGGCAGCCTGTTCCAGTGCTGGACCACCCTGTTGAAGACATCTTTCCAAATGTCCACTAGAAACCTCCCCTTGCATGCTACACAACCTGACTATGCAGGGAAAGCCTTTTAAAATCACTTCATGACACAAATCAAATACATAATACACAGCTTCTAATCAGTTTCCAGATTTCACATAAGTAACTTCTATGCAGTATTAGCAACAAGAAAAGCCCCCCTGAGTGAAGAGCATGCTGCATAATGCACAGACACTGCACTCATTACAACCCCCTGAACTGACTATTTGATTAAAAATAGAATATCTTAATCAAATCTACATGTGTGTGTATATATACATACAAGTCTCAGTTGTTCAAATCCAACTATTTCCCTTTTGTGTCTCTAAAAGTGTCACAGTTTAGGGTCAGGGCAGCTCACTAGACCTATAACAGATGCTCTGTTAACCCCTCTCCCTCCCCCAAAGGGGAAGGGAAAAGGGGGGAGAGGCTTGGTGATTAGAAAAGGAAACTAGAACAGCTTTAGTGGAAATTAAAACAATGGTAATACAAATGGAATATATACAAATATATATAAAAATAGTGCCTAACCCAACCCCACCCTGATGGCAATTATGTCACTGTCAGCACTGATGCTGTGGAGCAGACAGGAACTGTGGTCAGGAACTGGATTCTGGGACTGGATTCAAGAACACATAGACCAGGATCAAAGGCAGAATGGACATAATCCTCCTGGGATGCCAGGCATTAAAGAAGGGAGGAAGAAGCTGGAAAAAGACCTGAGCCAAGCTGGGCTTGACCCTCCTGATCCCTCAGCTTTATACTGAATATAACATCTATGGGCTGGAATACCTCCTTGGCTAATTTTGGGTCACCTGTCTTGTCCTCTCCCCCCTGCAGGTGCAGCCTTTCACTTTCTGCACCCCACAGCAGGGTACACAAGATGCAGCAGTGGCCTTGGTCTGCACATCAACACTTGGTACTAACTCTAACACAGGGTGTTATCCCTGCCAGGAGCAGACACTGCCTGGGAAACTTCAGACAGGGCAGTTAGTTGGAATAACTGAACTGAAAAGTTAAGTCACTGACTAGAATTGATTCTGTTCTCTCTCAAACTAATACAAAAAGAAACACAAGAAGGGAGAAACTGGTTTGGTCAAACCATGAACCTGCTTGAATCTTCCCCACTTGACATAACTAAGCTTCAGGGAGGCTTCTTCTGAAGGTCTGAAATATTTTCTCACTACTAGTTGCCAGACCAGTCCAGGTAAGAAGTGCAGAAATACCAATAAAATGGTTGTTATCACAGTATATCCAGGTCACATTTGAAGTAAGAAAACAATAACTCTTATTTTAAAAGTATTTTTCAATAATATTGCTAGCCCCTTCTGGAAATTCTTAACATGCAATAGCTCAGATATGTATTCAAACTCTGGGTGCCTATTAAATAATAATGCAATCCAAAGTGCTGTGGAAAATGAGAAACTTAGACTTCCTAAAAGTCTATCATATTCAGGAGCTTTTTTGGTCAATGCAACCAGTGTATCTTCATTACATGGTTAGCCTTGGTAATCTGTATTTGAGCCTAAACAAAACCCAGATATCCTCACATTACAGTTTATATACCATTGCAGATTTGAAGTTACAGGTCACTGACACACAATGGCTGCAGGGTTTTTTTTTATGCTGATACCCACTGTGGTATTTGCTTAGCCAAGTTTGTCACCTGTAGGGAAACATATGCATCCTCTGAGACATATGGGAGACCACTGGGAAGACCATTGAAGGATTATCTGCATTCAAGTCATTTTGCTTCAAGCTTCACTACCAAATGTGTGATTTGCAGCCTAATTTAAAGAAAATCCCACTCTCATCCAACTTAATTTAACAGCTCTCCTGCTTTGTAAGTCTAGAAAGAATTTTTAGGGTTTTTTTTTTAAATGAGAAGTAAAATGCTTGGGATAAAACTCATCTCAACTCAGATTAACAGGCCAGTTATGACACACCTAAAACACCTTTCTCCAACATCAGAAAAGCAGGAGGCTCACTAAACCATACCACTGAATGCACCTGGAGAAATTCATGGGTGACCTACCATGAAACAACCATAAGTAATCTACTTGTGCAATGAGCTAAGGCAGCCCTTGCCCTTACCCCAGTGGTGCTTTCCAGCGGGAAAGCCGCCGTTTCTCTGTCAGGCGACCGAGCGGCAGCTGCAGCTTCCCCGCCTTTAAAAACCCGCGGGTGTTGCGGCAACAGCCAGCGCGTCACCCCCGAGCGCTGCCGGCGGGAGAGCCGCCGGTTCCCGCCCGGATCAGCGCTCTGGCCCTGGGGACCCCTGGCTCTGGGAGCCCCTGTTCTGCCCTTAGGCTAGCGCTGGGCTAGAGGACTCACCCCGCTTGCCGCCGCCGCTGCTCTCTCAGGCGACTGTCCCCAGGCAGCCAGAGGCTCAGCACCCCGCTGAACCCCACACAGGCGCCCACAGCCCCCGGCTGCTCACCCCGTGCTTTGGGAACGGGAACCAGCTCCCCCTCCTCCCCGAGGCTTCTTATAGCCCGGGGGGCTGATCAGCAGCAGGTGCTGCCCCTCTGGAGATGAGGAGATGGTTTAATTCTAACGGCCGCAGCTCCCTTCCCCAGTGCAGTTTTCCTTGCTCCAAGTCTCTGAAGCTGGTCACGGCAGAAATACGTTTGGCACCTTAGCAGATGGTTTAATTTGACCGCGGGGGTGTGGTGAAATTAGATTTACTGCTGTCTCAGCAGCTGGTAGCCCCAGCACAAGCAAAGGGCTGCATTCGGCTGCAAAAAAAACCCCAAAGCAAACCAAATAAAAAAAATCAACACCACAAATAAAGAACCAAATAAAGAAACAAGCAAAACACACCAAAACAAACCCCAACTCAAACAAACAAACACAACCCCTGAGAACTGAAACATTTGGGAAGAAAACAGAAATATATTTGTGTTTACAATGAGTTTTGTATTTTGCAGTGGAGGGTAAAAGGAAACCTCAACTAAGAAAGTGAAGGCAGCTGACAGCTTCCCCTGCAGAACAAGCTGGCCACTCAGCTCATTCCACTGCTGCCATGAAGTTAAACATCATCATCATTGCATTTCTGTTTTCCTATACAATCAATAACAATGCAGTCTACTGCTCTTGCAAGCGTTCCCAAAGCTCTGTGCTTTAGGAAGAGTTTTGAAACTGCCAAAATGAAAGTGCTAAAAAGTTCAGAATTGTCCATTTAACAGGAGTATGCTAAATGCAGAGTGTGTCAAGGGAGTATGCCAAATTCTGTGAGTAAATGAAGAATTCCCTATAAAATTGCCCCCAGTGATCAACAACTGGCTGTTTCTTGTCCTTTATATGAACAATCAGGACTCAGTAACACAAAAAGGAGTCACATTCAGTTACTTCACTAATTCAGCAGCATCTGCAGAGCCTGCTATTATTTTGTAACCTGTGTACAAAATCTTGACGTTATTGATCAACATAACAGCTTCCATTGACTCACTATTCATGAGCTTATTACCCAATTGATTTTTATCAACACACCAGACCACAAAAGAATGCCTGGCTGAAATAGCAATGAGTCAATTTTTCAGCTAGATATTTTCCTTCTGGGAAGCAATCCTTTGTAGTTTTATGCATATCAAAGCTTTGTGTATTTCAAAAAACCCTGAGCATAAAGGTTTTAGGCTGTCTGTGATGTACTCTGAGAAGGTACATGAAATAGTTTTACACGTTTTCAATATGCAGGAGGAAATGTTTTTCATTGACAGGTGGACACAGATCATACAAATCTTTGCATAGTTAACACTTTGGACCACAGTTTGCTCTGCTCCAGTACAAAGATAGGGAGCATTAGTGTTTTGAGATCTATACCCTGACTGCAAAATAATGCATAGTATTGACCCATCTTTATTCTCTCAGCCATTCCTCCATTAATAGTGCTCTTCACAAGCTAATTTGCTTTTTCTACTCCTAGCTTAACCTGGGCTCTGGCTGTTAAATTAGGTTTCTACTGTGGTAACTTAACAAAACTGGTTGAAATTCCAGTTAGAAATCTACTACTCTCATACTGCCTTTCCCAGAGAAGTATTTTAATGTTGTTTTGGTTTATTTTGATTTAGGTTTTAATTTTAGACAAAATCACAACTGTCCTTCACCTCCCAGACTGCAGTTTTACAGCCTTTGTGCACAAAGAAGCAGCTACCAGTGCTATTGCACTGACCAGAATGATGCTGAGAGCATGGCATGGATTCCAAGATGAAAACAACTGTGATTTTCCAAGATAAGAAATAAGGTAAGAGTGGTACCATTCTGCCAGCAATATTAAGATTTCTTTGCTTAGCATTACCCTATTTATCTTTTTTCCTGCTCACCTCCATGTGTAGTTTTGGTTTTGATGACACAGTTCATCCTAGTAGAGCCTATAGCTTAGAAGCAATGAGTGTGATCACTATGTGACCTCTGCTCTCACAGTAAACCTCATCTTATCCCATGCCACAAACACAATTGATAAATTTCCTTGACAGAAATGGCTCCCCTCTTCTCATCCCTACCCATGCTTGTTCTTTACTAGGAGGTTGTTTCTTTTTAAAGATTGATCTCAGTACAAGAGCTTGGGTGCTTTTTCCATCAGAGTATCTGTGCTCACACCACGTGGTGCCTGGCTAATGCTGTGCAGTCAATTATGCAGTATCTGGGCAGAGAAGCAATCATGGCACACATGAATGTAATGCTAAAGCAAACACCTGATCTCTCTTTCTTAGCCCAATCCTTACTACTGCTGCTAGTGGGAAAAGGTCTCTGAAAAACATTCATGTTGTTTGGGTTTTTTTGGGGTTTTTTTTTTTGCATTGTCTGTCTCTTTCCCTGTTTTATAAAATACATGGGTTTTGTTAGGCACAGTCACAGCCAGGCATATCAAAGGAGTGGAGTTTGTTAATAGTATTCTACTTTATTAACCACTAGACCTCTCACTTTTTGCATACTGGTATTTAATACAGCTGTAGAAAGAAACACCATTATACACACATGCATTGCCAATACTGGGGTTGGCTATTTTTCTTTTCTTAAAGAGGGAAAGGAAATTAGTTTACCTTATCTGGACTAAAACCATCTCAAGTGGTAATTGCTTGTACCTTTAAAACTTGCAGCACCATGGGATGTAAATATAATCAACACAATATGAAATATTTTCATGATTACATTTTTCATTTAGGAGTTTGTAAAATGATTCTTCCTGCTGTTTTCATGACACTAGTACCATAGCATGACTCAATTTTGCTTGAGAAGGAGAGGAAATATCCAAACATTGCAACATGCAAAACCTGAGTTATATACCTGTAATTCCTCTGCTCCCACTGCTAATGTTTACCACCCTAGCTCTGTAATTTCTGCTGAACACCTCAGCTCTCTCTCATGCTCAGAAACTGGAATCTTCAAGCTGCAAAGAAAAGGTTATCACTTCAATTCATTCTTGGGCATATTGGTCAAACTCAGCTGACATTTTCTGCAGCTAGTATTTGCATTGTGTGTTCACTTTTTGCAGAGCACCTGGAAGACACCAAATGAAAAGGAAGACATGCTTCTTTTACTGAGCACATATTCTGACAAAAAAAAAACCCAGGAAACATGATTGCATTGGAAAGCCCTTCAGATGGGGAAGCCTGGATGTAAATTTGCCTTTTCTCCCTCCTCCCTTCCTACCTTCTCCATTTCTTTCCATCCTACTCCATTACCTCTGCTTTTTTTATCCCTGTTCTTCTCTTACTTTGGAAAATAATATATCTAAAGGAAGAGAAAAGCAGATGCAGTCCTATCTTACTCCCATAGTCTCAGTGATGTATGAATTCTGAATATGAATAGAGATCAAAACTAATCAACAGATGGTTGGAAACATGAATATTCATGAATTCCAAATCCCTGCTTTACTCTGCCAGGTATTGTTGAAATGTAAAAAATATATGTGCTGTCTAATCACCACTTTTGAAAAACTAGCAGTGCCTTCATCTGACCTGTGTTTTACAAAGTGCACTTTTTGCACAATCAATTGTGGCATGTGTGTGTATCCTTGAAAAGGGAAAAACCTGACATACATCTTTATGATCTCTGATGTCCTCTGCTTGAAAATCAGAAATTTCTCTGTAGTGATTGGCATAAGTAAAACATCTTAAGCATTATTATAAACTAAATATTATTTTTTTATATGCACCTCCATAACCTACAGAAAATCTGTACACTGAATCAGTAAAGAAATGTGAAATTAAGTACAAATATTTACATTTAAGCAGACATTAATATCCAGCAGCAATCTATTTTATATAAGTAATAAGCTTCTGCCACCTACTGAAAAAAGCTCAGCATGACTACAAATGTCACCTTTCTCACAAGGCCAAAGAAACAAGATACATATTCTAATCCAAGAAAACTGAGCCATAAATGTTCTGCTCCAGCATAAATAAACCCCAAATTCTCCACACTTGCATGTTCTTGCTCAAGAGGCTATGCTGAGGGTGGTCTGAACACTCCCAAGCTTGTCATCCTTACCACCCTTATCACAACTCAGGAAAATGCTTTAACATCTTACTATCAAACAGCCAAAGGTGCCACTGGGACAAACCAACAGTACAGTTACTGCTCTTCAGCCCTATTCTTCTTTACCTCTTAAATGCCTTGATGAAGAGTCTCCTCTCCTTGGGGACACCTTTCAGCTACAACTATCTCATTATAAAGCAATAGAAAGTCAGAATCATATACTAGAAATGATTTTGTTCCAACCCCACTGCCATGGGCCATACTTTCCACTTGATCAGGTTGCTCAGAGCCCCAGGAATGAGGAATCCACAACTTCTGCTGGATGTTAATGTCTGCATAAATGGAAATATTTGTACTTAATTTCCCATTTCTTTACCTCAAGAGCAATCTGTCACACAGTACAAATGTGCAAACATGTATTTCTTACCCCTTGTCCTGTTGCTGCACTCCCAACAGTCCCCCTCCCCATCTTTGCTGCCTTCAAACACTGGAAAGCTGCTATGAGGTGTCCCCAGAGCCTTCTCTTCTCCAGGCTAAACAGCCACAGCTCTCTCAGCATCTACTCACAGGTGAGGTGCTTCAGGCCCTCAGTCATCTTTGTGGCCCTGTCCTTTCTCTCAGCCAGCCTGCCTCTCCAGAGGTGTTGTCACCATTGCTGCCAAGTGACTGATGTCACAGGTAGCATCAGAGGGTACAGTAGAGTAGTAGCAGACCAGTGTCACCACTGATCAGTGCTTCACAGTCAATACCTCTGCTATGAACAGATTGGCCACCTCTCCATCATTTTCCTATAAAAAAAAAAAGATAAAATTGTGTCATTTTAGTCCAATTTTCAAAGCTAATGAGGACTATGTGATTTTATTGTCTAGCTGCTCCATCCTCCTATAGCATTTGAATACATTAACCAGTATCAACTAATTTTGATTAAATTCTAGAACTGTAGAGAACTCATAGAGTGCATAACCAGAGAAAAGCAAACTTCAACCTCTGCAAAGCTGACAGGCTGACCTGCTTCTAAGGATCACTAAATAGAGTCCCACAATTCGGAGAAGGAGGAGGAAGAGGGAAAATTATAATTCAAACTATAAGCTGCCTGTGAATTTTCTTAGGCCATCACCTAAGGACTCATGATGGCAGAATGTTAAAGTAGAATTTTTTTGAGGCAATTCTGATTTATGCTGGGAACGTGGCCTAAAACAAGCCAAAAATATGAAATAAAAAGATCTTTAAGCCATCCTAATATACTTTTTTTTTTTTTTTTTACCATAATTTCAAAACACCCTGCCATAAGGACAAATTTTTGAGCTAAACAGCTAATTTTAAGACTTCTCTGGTAATTCAAGAAAGGCATGAGTCTGTGATTAAAGATGTTAACAAGAATGAAAGAAACCAATGTGAAAACAGAACTACTGACTGACCTTTTATTACAATCCTTTGTATGCAATGCAAAGCCCATCACCATCTCTATACATTTATTGGAATGTGTATTTTTCTTACTGAGAGTAGATAGTTCTTCCCAAATATTTGGGGGTCCTGACAGATGAAACCCAGCAATGTGTGTTCACTGCACAGAAGGTCAAGTGCATCAAAAGAAGTGTGGCCAGCAGCTCAAAGGAGGAGATTCTGACCTACTACTTGGCTCCAGTGAGAGCCCACCTGGAGTATTGTGCCTGTCCTGAGTCCTCAGCACAGGAAGGACATGGACCTGTTGCAGCAGGTCTAGAGGGCCACAGAAATGGTCAGAGGGCTGGGACACCTCTCCTGTGAAGATGGGCTGAGAGCTGGGGTTGTTCAGCCTGGAGAAAAGAAGGCTCTGGGGAGACCTTATTGTGACCTTTCAGTAATTAAAGGGGGCCTGTAAGAAAGATGGGGACAGACTTTTTAGCAGGGCCTGTGGTGACAGGTCATGGGGTAATGGCTTTAAATTACAAAAGGGCACATTTAGATTATATGTAAGGAAGACATTTTTTACAATTAGAGTAGAATCATAGAATGTTTAGGGCTGGAAGGGACCTCCAAAGGGCATCTAGTGCAGCCCCCCTGCAGGGAGCAGGGA
>JAOEGS010018089.1:17738-46140 GCA_025447755.1 Corythornis vintsioides | reverse complement strand
AAAGAAAAGAAAAGAAAAGAAAAGAAAAGAAAAGAAAAGAAAAGAAAAGAAAAGAAAAGAAAAGAAAGAAAAAGGAAGAAGAAGAAGAAAAGTTAAATATTCTCTTGCAAGAGAACATGTTCTTCCTGAAAGCAGAAAACTGTTCAGGGCAAGAGGAGACAAATGAGGGGGGAAACTGGGGGAAAGGGAAAAGATAAAAGTTAAAAAATAAAAGTGGGGAAGAAAAAAAAATGTAAAAAAGAATAAAATAATAAAAGTTTAACTGTTTCATATTAAATCTCTGATGCAAAACTGGAATAGAAAAAATTCTGGCATTAATAAATGTGTTGTTAGAGACCTTTAAGGAAGATGTCTGGTCATTAAGTACTTCCCCTTTTTATCAATAATAAATATTATATCAAAGGGGTTGTACTCACCAATAAAGCAAGTGGGATTTGACCTTGACCAGCAAATCTCATAAATAACACTAAGAATATCAGAAGTCTTTTGTTGTTATATAGTCAGCATTATTCTTGAAAACACATCCAATTATTTCAACACTTGCCCTGAGTACAGGAAAAAGTTTGTATTGTTCAGCAGGCTTCCTTTAACAGTGCAGAAACAGAAGATGGCAAGTGAATATTGATTTCCTATGCCACCTTGCTGGGTCCATGGAGATGGCAGTATGAACCAGGGAAAATGAGCTGTCTGAAGCTGTGAACCTGCTTCTCCCCTCTCTTCGTCTCCCTGTTGCCTCTTTCTCCTGATTCATGCCTGTGTGAGCTGAGAACTGAACCCTTTTTTCAAGTTCTCTTGCTGTCTTTGAAGGATGATGGCTTGGATAAAACCTTTTAACCAAAGGGCTGCAGAAGGAGGAACAGACCATAAATGTCAAGGCAGAACCAGAAAATTAGTTGATAACCTGAATGTAAGGAATAAAGAGGGGAAGGAGTCAAGGAGGATTGGAAGCCTGGGTACTTGTGGAGTAGGATGGCATCAGGAAGGGAGACTGGCACAGGCAGTAGACCAGAGGGAAAGGAGAGAATGGGCTCTGCCTCCCCATCTCAAACTGCTGCCCAAGAGAAACACTGCTCCTCATCTGGAATGGGGACTAGCATGAGCAAGGAGGTGTGAGGCTTGTCCACAGAGAGGTGAATCTGGGGTTGAGGAAATGGAAGTCTTTTTTCATCTTGATTAATGTCATTGCAAAGACAGCAAAGCTCAACATGATCACTGTATTATGTCTTCCTTGCACAACCACGCACTGCCTATGGATAGCTTTTTTTCCTCATCTCCATTTACAGTCCTGCATGTCTCTATTAATTCACAGGAACAACACTGTCTCCTTCATGTGCTGGTTATGGCTGATGTTGGAGTCTAAGAGTGGGTCACCTGATTCCATTACTGTTTTCTAGACTCCACAGAGCATCAGAAAGCAGCCCAGAAGACAGTTGCATGCAAATAATTCATTAAGGGCATATAGACATCCCCATCACACCCAAGAAAGCAAGCTTGGAGGGAAATAAATAAACTATGAGCATACTGATGCATTTTTTGTTAGTTGCAAGTAAAAATCATCCCAGCAATACTGTACAATGGTATGTGGCAATTCTTATTTTCAAAAGGTTATGTGAGCTTTGTCAAACACTGACCTAGCTATTTCTGACCAGCCACAGTGCCTGTTAGCACTGTCCCATTGCAGCATTATTTTTCTATGTGCATAGTTCTGTCTGTTTTGGCTGAGATAATTTTCTTCATACTAGCCAGTATGGGGCTATGATTTGGATTTGTGCTGAAAACAGTGTGGATAATTCAGCATTTTTTCTGCTATTGCTGATCAGGGCTCACCCAGACTCAAGCCCTTTTCTGCTTCTCACACCTCCCCACCAGTGAGTAGGCTGGGGGTGCCCAAGAAGCTGGGAGGGGACACAGCAGGGACAGCTGACCCCAGTTGACCAGAGGGATGTTCCATACCATATGACCTCATGATCAGCACAGAAAGCTGGGGGAAGAAGAAGGAAAGGGATGGACAGTCACAGTGATGGTGTTTTTTTTCAAAACATCTGCCTGATGATGGGAAGTAATGAATGAATCCCTTGTTTTGCTTTGCTTGTATGCACAGTTTTGCTTTACATGTTATTGCTCTGCCTTGTACTGATAGGACAAGAGGTAAACAAGAGTTTTTCAAACTGGAAAAGGGTAGATTTAGATTAGAAATTAGGAAGAAATTCTTCACTGTGAGTGTGGTAAAACACCGGAACAGGTTTCCCAGGGAAGTTGGGGATGATCCATTACTATGTTCAAGACCAAATTGGATGAGGCTTGGAGCAACCTGGTCTAGTGGGAGGTGTCTCTGTCCACAGCAGGGGGGATGGAACTAGATGATCTTTAAGGTCCCTTCTAGCACAAACCATTCTATGATTCTATTAAACTGTCTTTGACTCAGCCCATGAATTTTCTCACTTTGACTCCATTTCTTTCCCTCATCCCGCTGGGGGAGAGTGAGCAGGTGGCTGTGTAGGGCTTAGTTGCCAGCTGGGGTTAAACCATGACAGTAGCAAATAATATAAAAGCCTTTTCACTCAGGACAAGGAGAATCACATCTGCACTAAACTATGAAGAATTAGCAAAACAAGAAGTCAGAAAAAAAAAAAAAAGAAGCAGTTGATTTACAATCATTGCAGCATTTCATTCAGAAGATCCCCAACATTTGCACTTGGGAGCAATAATGCTACATTGGCTGCTTGGAAATCAAGGAAGGACAAACACTTGAAATGTGAAGACACAGTGAGGAACATCACTCTCTGGGTGAGTGCAAGAAACTTCTGTCACCAACTATAATTTCAGGAATTACAGATTTAGAGAAAATAGGTATCGTTGACTCACAAAGAATGGAGTTTTTTTTTATGAACGCTCTGAAAATTCAGGGTTTATTCCCTAAATTAACAAATTAAACAAGGAAGGACTTATAGCATCAACATTTCCCAAAGAGCTACTGACTAGATTGACTGTGCCTGACTGGCCAAGTCTGTAAAGATCCACAGTATGCCTGTCTTCATCAATTATATGGCAGATTGTGAAGCAGACAATCTGCTCACCTAATCCCAGCCACCACGTTCTCACTTTGGAGCATCATGAACCTCTTCCATGTCAGAGTAAAGTTTACACAGATGCCACCTATTACATCTAACTTCTTGTGGCTAGCTAGTTCACTTGAAGGGAGGCTGAACCTCCACCTGACATCCTCAAGAGATCAGAGGTTACTTTTCAGACCCCCACTGTCCACAGAGACCTGCCCAGTACTCATCTGCATCTTTCTATAGCCACCTGCTCCTGAAACCTATGGGTATTGTAGCCTCTGGAGGGTACTCAGGCCACCTTCAGACAGAACAAGCTGGATGGAGGAGTCCTGGACACTCTTGTCCCTGGGGCTAAGGCACTGAAGTGACCTGTAATGGAGAGCCAGAAAGACAGCAATAATTTTCCCATTGCCAGAGAGATAGAGAACACTGAGATGGGCCATCCATCCCTCTTCCCAATTTATCACCATCACACTGCTGAAGAGGGAAAACAACCCCACATCTTCATATGAAGGCTTCAATTTTTCTTAAGTATATAATTGGAACAGCTTGAGAAATCATGGATAGTGCCATATGATCTTTGCTTAGACCTTAAATGTTTGCATATAATACTCTCTGTATATTTGCATATAATCCAACACACAGAGAAATGTAATTTCCATGCACCTGTCAGAATTTTTCCTGTGGAAAGGAAAAAAAAAAGTACATTATCTTTTTAGAATCATAACTAGAAAACAATATAATTATCAGTAGGCAATCATGTCAGTCTGGAAAGAAACAGCTTGAAATAAGTTTATAGGATTTTTTTGTTTTGGTTTTTTTTTTTTCAGGATGCTGCACTTGAGCAATTGAATGATATCACATCTAAGGTCCTGTGTGGCATGCCATTTCCTTACTCATATGCATCTAATTAAGTCTTAATTGTGCCATTCATTATGAAATGAAAGAAGAGCTGTTAGACTGGGTAACTTTCATGATGGTAAAACAGGATGATGCTGATGAAATAGGTCATGTATAGAAAAAGAATGAAATCTGCAGATGAAAAAAAAGACTTTTGAAGATAATGGTATTTAAAACACAGCAGAAACTTTAGAAGCAGCATAATAGTTAAAGCAGCACAAATAACTTGTAGATCAACACAAATAGTATGAAAGGTACTTGATTTTTATAGCTTGCTGAATCGTGAGTGACCATCCACACTCGGAAGTACACAGTGAGTCAAATTCTGCTTTTAGTAACCATGGTGTTGCTGTGGTGTCCTGCTCTCCTTATCAGAAGGAAGCAACCCAAAACCGTTCTTCTCTTTTGTACAGGTTGTTTTCTTGCTGGTCATACATCTCCATTGATCTGCATCAAGTTCCAAAAGCATAAGCCTAAAACATGGTTCATAAAGGAAGAGAATGGTTAGGCTTTGGCAAACATTGGATCTGCTTGTGCAACTTGCAGTCCTTGTATTGCAGCCTCTGGAGACAGGTCAGTGGAGGACACCTCCCAGCAGTCCCATGGAGTCCTTCCCTCCTGCACACATATGTCTGGGACTGAAGTGATGGGGCAGGAACTGATGTAAACATCTGAACTGACCACCTGAGCTAAGGAAGAACATTTTGGCAGGTGTTAACCACTTCAAATACATCTGTTCTGGTGAGTTCTTCATTTTTCTTCTCTGCATTTTACTTGGGAACTTCCTCTTACCCTCAGTAGTAGAAATATCTATTTACTAATATAAATCCCTAGTAAAAGTTTTTCCATTACTGACTGGATAGATGATCACAACAAGATGAGACATAACATTAACATGACAGATTATTTCAGTGAAGGTATCAAAATTTAAGGACTGATTATCCTCCAGAGTTACAATCTTACCTGATATACTCCTGACTTATGTTGACTCTGTGGGAAAAGATTAAAAAAAAAAGTCTTTGGCATAATTTTATGTTATAACAACAAGGTGTGTGCTTGATGGTGAGGAGTCACCAGAGACACCACCTGAGGGGACAGCCCGGAGCACGGTGGGCAGTGTCTTATTTCCACCCAGCCTAGTCCAGCCACAGCCACAATTGCTGAGGTGCTGGGATCTGCAGGCACCTGGGAAGAGCTAACGCTTGCTCCTGCCCAGGATATGTGACCCATTGTTGTTTCCACAAAGGGCCAAACTCTCTCAGCTGTCAATATGCATCCCTGTTCAGCAGAGTGCACCAAAGTTGTGTGTGTGCAAGAAAGGGAGCACACTCTGGTCAAGAAGTTATAAACATAATGTTGAAGAACAGATGGCTTTCTGTGTGCCAGCAGGAGCCAGCAGGCATTTCCAAAAGGCTACAGGCCATTGAAGACTTGATGAAGTGTTGTCAACAGTCACCATCACACATTGCAGCGTTTATTGCCACGTTTTAGATGTGTCCCTGTGCTGCAATCAGAAAGTCACTTCCCCTCTTACAAGGGTTCATATAGAATTTACAAAGAATTCCCCCACAACTAGTATCTCAGATGTACGTATCACACACAGTGCATGCATCTTATACTGCTGGGATGATATTTATGGATGTTTTGGCTTCAACAGCTTTATTTTCAAGTTCCTTTTTCCATTTTGAATGTTCTCATAAAAAAAAAAATTAAAATAAGTTCCACCCTTACTCAAAAGAACCCAAACAACAAAGAAAAAAAAATACAACCCATTGCCAGATCTTAAAACTGATCTTAATTAGGACTTAATAGGATCTTAAAACTGATCTATTAATGTGTACTTCATCTCTGTCTGCTGGAGGAACTGTATAAATGTAGCTGCAGCGCCAGTGCAGGTAACCTGTGAGTTCCCAGAATGTGTCCACAGGATGTTCTGTGTGTAAGGGGATCTGCCAGGGGTGAGGGACACAAAGCAATTCATCCTCTCGAGAAGGAAAGTTTCATCAACACAGTCAAGAGCAGGCTGTGAGAGTCTAGAAAACACTATTTGATTTTCCTACTCTTTCTAGACTGTATTAATGGAATTGTTTGAAAGAGAAGAGTTATTCATTTAACACAAACCTATAAACTGTTTAGCAACTTGGGCAAGCCTTTCTCAGCAGCAAAGTAAAGCATTTGTGAATGACTTGGGCTGTCTGATGTGAGCTGATGTCCCAGCGTCCTCCAGCTATTCAGATCCTATGTATCTGTGTTCACAAATGGGTTAAAAAAAAAAAAAAAAGAAAACAAAAAAAAGAAAACACAAACAAACAAAACCACGACAAAACAAACTAACAAAAAAGAACGAGTGATCCCGGGAATTTCCCAAAGGTTTTTCAACTTCTTCGCTCCTGGTGACAGCGGGCGGAGGGACAGGAGAGGACGGGAACTGGCGAGTCCCCAGCAGCGACTGTGGCCAGCCCTGCTTTCCGGCAGCCCCACTGGCAGCAGAAGGGGAGCCGGAAGATCTCTCTCTTCCCAGTGCCTGCTCGATAGGTGCGGGCCCCGGAGCCACGCGTGGGCTCGCTGGCCGTGGAGCTCAGGCTGTTCCGCCCGCAGCCGCCGAGCTGGTGGGGACAGGCGGGAGCGATGAGTGTAGGTGAGTGCCCAGACGGACGGACAGATGGACGGACAGACTTCAGGTGTGACCTTCCTCTCGCCCACAGCTCTGTCGCGACAAGGACAACTCTGGGGCAGCCCCCCGAGGCTCACTAGCCGGCAGACTTTTGGAAAGCTGCTGTGGTGGTTTTCCCTCGGAGTGGGGAAATCTAGAGACAAGGTTTAGGGACTCTTTTGTTTTGTTGGTTTTTTGGGGTTTGTTTTTTATTTGTTTTTTTTTTGTTGGTTGGTTGGTTGGTTGGGGTTTTTTTCCAAGCCAGGTATTCCTTTCCTCATCACAACCCTTGAACTTGCCACAGGGGAGGCTTAAACAACTCCGAATAGGGAAGGAGAAGAGCCGACGAAACCCAGCAACCCCGCGCACACCGGTGGGCAGCTCGGAGCGCCCCGTACACGGGACCTGGGAGCGCTGCCGAAGTCCCAGGTGAGGCTTTGGCCGAGGGGAGAGGGGCTGAGCAGCCAGGGAACAGAAGCAGCGGCAACCTGTTGGCACCAGCAGCCTGCCCGGGGGTTGGGGGCGGCTTCCCACCCCCAAAAAAAACCCACCCTTTTCTCCTGGGTAGGCAGGGCTGCAGGCAAGTAGGGGATGGGGAGTGCTCACTCGGTGCCCTGCCCACTGCCCCTTGGGGAGCAGGGCTGAGAGGGGCCAAGGGCTCTGAGAACTGGACACGAGCTGTGTCCCACAGGGTCAGCCCTGAGGGGAGGGGCGTGGGGGGTCTGGCGCTGACATGAGGAGGGGGATGTCTCGCAGCCCCGGCGTTGGCTTTGGAAGAGATGCCGTCCTCCTGCTCCGGCCCCCCCCGGCCCCGCCGCTCCTGCCCCCCGGCCCTGCCCGCCCCGTCGGGTCGTCTGCCCTGCCCGGGGCCGCGCTGGGACTCGGCTTTTTGTTATTTTCACGGAGCAGATATTAATTAAAAGAAATACATGATTAAAAAGTAATGAGTTGAATAAAAATTATCTCCGCTCATTTTCTGATTATGTTAATTGTTAAAAACCCTTCAATCACGCTGTTGCAGTCAATGGGTTTTAATGTGAAATTAGTGGGCTCTTGATAACTTACAGTCCAGAATAATCCTAGAGGTTTAGTCATCATTCCTAATAACGAGATGTTACTGAGAACGGAGATTTTACATGATTTTGCCACATTCAGCCCTTCCCCCATGAAAGGGTCTGCCTTTGTGGCACACAACTTCCATTTTCATGCCTACAACGACTTTGTTATTCTTGCCCTGCATACTGCTCCATTAGATGCCAATTACATATTTTACGTGTCTGTTTGTAGTCTGAATATTTATCAAAAAAAAAACAACAACAAAAAAACCCAACCAAACCGAAAAACATGCCCGATACTGAGATAGAAAAACAATTTTGTTCCTTATGAATTTCTAGTTTTATTTTTCCCGTCCAACTAATATTGAATTTTGTGACTGCTTCTCTACTCTGATTAATTAGCTCCCTAAGAGAGATAAGCACAGGTTTATACTGAAAAGTATTAGAAGTCATTAAACCGTTAGGGAAGAAAAAAAAAAAAAAATCAAAACCAAAACCACCACAAAACCCGCAGGAGTTAGTATGCTGAGAACAGGCTTAAAGACTATGATGGGAAATAAATACAGAGTTTCTCCGATGGGGGATGGCAAAGAGACTGAGATTTGAAAAAAACTTCAGCCCCGCGGTTGGGAAATATGATGAAATTCGCCTCTCACAGAGGGGAGAAATGACGGCCCCAAAACCACCGCTATTTTAACCAACGCTTCTTCGCTAGCAATTCGTTTAAGGGAGGTTTCATTTTCATGCAGATAACTCTATGTATCCTTTTCAACAGCCTCCGAAATTTGCATCTACAACAGCTCCTCGCACCCACCTAACGATTTGGCTAAAACCTCGAGCACTGCCAGCGAAGTGACCCGCGGCTGCGGGGGAAGGAGCGGGGCGGGACAGCGGAGCCGCTGCGGGAAGCGACCCGCATGAACCCGGGAGGTGCCCGAATTCCATCGCAGGGGCTGGTCCTGCCGCCCGGCCCGCTCCGCTCTTTAATTTTTGGTTTCCTTTCGGGTTGCTCGTTGCTTTGGGTTTGTTTGGTGGGTTTTTAATTCGTCGTTTATTTGTTTGTTTGTTTGTTAAAAAAAAAAAATCATGGGGAAAATTGGCGGTCTCTGTGCGTGCGGTATGTGCGGGAATAGCCACGTACTCCTTCCCCCTGCCACACAGTGCTGCTGCTCTGCATCTCCCTGTCACCGCAAGGATATCTAATGACTGCTGACAGATAAGAAAAGGCGTTTTGGTGCGGGCGGAGGGGCTGAAGCCGGGGCGGCGAGTGCGGGGCTCATTCCCGGCCGGTCCTGCGCACAGAAAAGTCTCCACCGCGCCTTGGCTGCTGCTGGTTTCATATTGATGCCCCGATAGCGGCGACGGGGAGCGAGGGTTCGCTCGTGTCGTGGGTAGAAGGGGAGGTCAGGCCGGACCCCGCAGCGCTGCACCCGGCTGCTTTGCGGGGAGGGGAGGCCGGGCAGGATCGGACCTTTTGGGTGCTTCCCCCGCAGGAACAGGCGGTCCAGGGGCATCACTCCTGTGTCTCCCGAGCCTGGGCCAGCTCTCCAGGGCCTGGGGGAGGAGGGGGAAGGCGATGTTCTAATTTGTTGTGAAGGGGGTTTCTCGTTTGGTTTGTTATTGTTTGGGTTGGGGGTTTTTTTTGTTGGTTGTTTTGTTGTTTTGGTTTGATGGGTTGGGGTTTTTTTTTGGTTGGTTGGTTTCAGTTGGGTTTTTTCGTGCTTCTCGTAAAATCATTTGTTTACAAAGCCCCACTGCTGCCATTTGAGCCTCCCCCGGCACAGCTCCCTGAAGGAGGAGGGGGGGGTACCCTCCGTGCCGAGCCCCCTCTCCGGTTCGTTTCCTTATTTGCATCCGCTGGTAGCTGAAGATCATTTTAATAAATAACAATGAAAGGGGAGCACATCTAGAGGGCTTGTCGGCAACATTCAAAAGCCAATAGAGTTTATAATTCTACTCTATCATTTCTTATTGATTAGAGTAATCAAGATAAAAAGCTAGCCGGGCTCCGAGAAGTTCAGCGGCATATCATTAAAGATAAGAGTCAGTTAATTCTGGCGCAGGGGTAATGGTGCCGGCGATGAAGAGTTCATTTGCATGAGATGCTGAGCCCCGTAACAAGAGGACAAAAATCACTAATTAGGACTGCAGAGTGTCTCGAGTTCTTCAAGCACCCTTTCGAGATGAGGGATGATGCAAAGAGACCGCACTTTTATGTAAATCCAGGGCAGGACAACGCTACCGGGGTGCTGCTCCCCGGCAGGAATTGCCGAGAGAGGCTGGGCCGGGGTCTCGGGGCCTCTGCGGGGCTGGCGGGCTGGCCGGGCCCCGGTGTGTGCGTGGCCGGCGCCGCACCGAGCCTGCGGGATGCTGCCTGCCCTGAGCAGTCTGGGAGACACACGCAGCAAGTGATGGACTGGCTCTGAAATCTGTGAGGTGAGGAAACGCGAGAACAAGCCAAAAAGGAGAGGAAAAAAACCAGAAAACAACCCAAACAAACTCGTAGCTTTGCTCAAAGGTTTACTCGTCGGTTAAAAAAAAAAAAAAAAAAAGCCTCATACCAACTAGATATGCAACCCCTGCACAAAGGTCCCGGTGAGCCTGCGATCAAGAAACGTTGCAAGAAACGAGGGAAAGCGCTTCGCGGCAGCCTGCGGGTAGAGCCCGCACCTCTGCGGGCAGCGGGGAGTGCCCCCCGGCCCTGCCCCCCGACGGCTGCCCCCGCCCGGGATGGCCACGGGAGCCCGGGGGGGCTGCGGCGAGGTGGAACGGGCTTGTGACACGCCTGCGAGCACCCGGACACCTCCTTCCCCACGGTGCACGAGTGGGGCCAGCACCCCCTTTCACTGTGGCTACCCCACCCTCGTCTTGCTCCCTCTGTGCCCCGCACCAACGGGCTCAAACCTGAGCAATGCCCCTCGGCTTTTGGCAGCCTTCCAGGGAAGAAGGACACCCGTGGGGCTTTCGGGAAGCTCCCCGCAGAAGCCGGGGGGCTGAGCAGCGGGCTGGTGGCTGCAAAGCTGTTTACTTGCCCGAAAGGCATCAGCCGCGGGAGGCTTGGCAGCTGGCTATTAGCGCTAACTTTGCCCCTGGCTTGGCCAGGGACTAAAGGATTCACGGCCTTCTTTGGGCTAATTGTAGGTGTCAGCGTGGAAAGTGGCAATGTTTGCCGTCTCTCAAAAGTCTCACTGTCTCCCTCGCCCCCAGCGGCTCCCCGGTCAGCCCCACCACACGCTGTCCTGCACACGCACACGCACACGCGGGACCAGGTGCCCCGAACTCACACGCACCCCTCGCAAGCACCTTTCCGTTTCTCTAGCGTTCACACCTTTCTCTCCCCACGCGTGTTCTTTCCCGCACACCCCCCGCGGCACACACGCGGCACACACGCGCGTTTTCAGGCGCCGATCCCCCTTCTGCTTTTTGCACACTTGTAAGCCAGCGCGCACGCGCGTCGGTGCCTCGTGTGCACAGAACCCTCGCGGCCACAAAACCCCTCGCGACACACCCCTTCTTGCACACGTGCATCCCCGGCACCCCGTCACACGCCTCATAGCACTCACGCGTGCATACACCCTCTCTTCCACCTTCTCTTCACGCTCACCTGCTCACACGCCCTCAGACAGACAGACAGACAGACAGACACACCCACCCCACCCCCCGCACACCACCTGAGCCAGGGCTCGGACCCGGTGAGGAGGAGGAGGGTGGCGACTCTCCCTCCGCCCGCCTCGCCTCCCCGGTCCCCGGCAATTGGGACTTTTGTCTGGCTATGTGGCTGAAGGCTCCGTTCCCCTTGTTCTTCCCATAGAGAATAAAGTCAGTCTGTATTTAATGGTTATGGCGGATGTGAGGAGGATTTGGCAAATGAAGAGGCCTTTTGCTCTAAAATATTGTTCCTTACGTCGTGTGAGTCTACCAACCCACCACGACCCCATATTCTTCTCCGGGTGTCTGACTCGAATGACAAACGAGCTGATTTTTTCAGTACATCGCTGGGAAATGTAGTGAGTGATAATAGAGATTTCTCTTTCATTTTTTACGCTTGACTTGGTTATTGTTGCTTTTCTTTTCCCGTGATTCCTTCTGAGGATTAGCTCTGACTTCCCCACTATTGGCGGTCAAAGTGGCCCAAACTCTGGATGACAATTGATGGGGATCAGGGGATTGCCCATTCTGTGCCTGTAAGAACTGATTTGTGCCAGAGAAACTCATCAAGTATAGGCAAAGAATAAAAAGCATTTGGGGGTAAATGTATTCATTGAGAAGTGTTCTTCCAAATTGCTTCTAAGTTTTCTTAATGAAAAGTAACGCTTGCAGCAATCAACGGCTTTTTGACGGATTACAAACCTGGGTAGGACTATGGGGCTGCATTTAAAAGTGCCCCAGCCTTAGCATGGGGGCAACTTGCTCACAAAAGTGTAGGAACGAGGGTCAGGCTGCAAAACACAAAGCTGAGGTTTGATGCGTGTAGGAGTAATGAAAAGGTGCGTTAATTTCTTAACGTGGTGCGCGCAGGAAAAGTGAAAAAGCAGCCCGGTGTAAGAAGAATCATTAACTCTCTACTCCAGGGACCCACCCAAGGCTCGCCATTTACATCAAAATAGTTATTGTATCTTCAGAGAGAGAAAAATCCCGCTGCAGCAACGGTCCGTGTAAGAGGTAAGGACAGGAGTGAAAAAAAAAACCCAAACCAAAACAAAAGAATGGAGGAGAGAGAGGAAAAAAAAAAAGAGAGAAGACGAGAAGAGGAAGAGGGAAAGAAGAGGAAAAGGAAAAGAAGAGGAGGGAAGGAGGAGGAGGTGTCAGCGTAGGTACAGGGCCAGAGGGAAGGAGCAGAGGTGCCCCGGCCCCATCCCGGCCCCCGCCGAAGCCCTACTGCCGCCGCTCGGGGCGGGACGGCGACGGGCGGGACGGGGCTGATCCCGCCGCGCTGCGCTGGGCAGAGCCGGGCACCCTCGCCGCTCCCCCTCAAGTGTGCTTCTGGCCGTTTAAACATTGATTTTCGATAATTAGTCTAATCATTAAGGGCCGGAGAGAGTGGGCTGTGGCGGGGGCCGGGCGGGGGGGTTTTATCCGTAGTCCGGCCCGACCCGCATTTCGTTCTCCGTGGGGCTTTTTTCTGTTGTTGTTTTGTTGTGGTTTTTTTTTTTTTTCCTTCTCTCCTATTTCTCAAGCAGTTGAAGGACACAATGAAAACGGCCCCGAAATGAATAGGGTTAGACGGGGAAGGAGAGCTGGGAGGAATCTCCGGCCGTTCCCCGCCTTTCCTTCAAACCTAAAGGCTGGAATATTAACTTTTTTCCCCCTGCATCTTGTCAATGCTATCATGGCTTTGATGGGAGGGTCTTCAAGGTGGCACATTTCTGAACTTAACCCCTTTTCAAACTAACTCTCTACCTCCCTTGTTAGTGCCCAGCTCTGAACTTCTGAAGAGTATTTTTGTGTGAGTCAGGGTTCATTCACTCGGGGGCTTTTGTAGGACTTTCTTCCTTTCAGCCCTCAGTGTGTTACACCAATTAAAGGACGACGTGCTGTAAATGTAATGGGCCGAGCAGTGATTGTTTTTGACAAGCAACAAAACACATAGATCCACCCCTTAGATTAGGCCGTTGAAGGGAGGTTCATGCCGGTCAGTTTACTGAATAGTTCATGAACTGTAATTCTGAGGGCTTGTGTGAAAGAAAATGTCTCTCTCCTTTTTTTTTTTTTTTTTTTTTTCCCTCTAAAAAGAAGAAACACCGAGCATCCATGGGGAAGGGGATGGCTGGGAGGGTGAGGGGCGTTGGAGGAAAGCAGAGGTGGCTTTGTCTTGTCATTTAGAAAGAAAAAAAAAAAAAAAAAGAAGCTAACAGTCAAGCCACTTTATGTCACTAAACATGTCAGCCTCCTTTGCAGAGTTGCTCCTCTCTGTACATCTTTATAGGCAGCCTTGAGCTAATAACCTGCTAACTGCTCCCACCCGTGCAGTATATTTACCTGGCCCAGAGCACCCTTGTAGCTGGACCAGAAGCCTTGGTAATTCTGATTTAATTACACAGGAGGAAGAAAATACTGATTAGAATTGAAGCTTCCAGGACCAGAAAGCACAAGAAATATCGTAGTATCGTATTGATCCCATTCCTCTTCAGCTCAGGGAGGAGAAGGGGGAAAATCCTCTGAACAGGAGCTGTGACAAAGGGGTTTGGCAAATGGAAAATGATCCTTCCCCAAATGCCCAAGGGCCAAAGAGGTTCTGGACTTGTCATTTGAGTCAAAGCAACCTGGATACTCTCAAGGAAGGGGTAGACACAGTTAAGTTACTTCAAGAAGAAATACAGGAATGTTTCTTCTTGAAAAGAAGTGAGTTCCTTCAGCCTTTCCTATGAAGATTATCCTGGGCACATCACATTCTCTTTAATCCCAGAGGCATCTGCAGTCCTGCAGCTGCACGGGTACCACGTGAGGGTTTCTGAAGGGAACCACAATAGTACAACTCTGTTGAGAGGGGTTGAGAGCAGATGCCACACAGAAATGCCTTCAGAGACCTTTGGGACAAAGGTATGCCTTAGTGTCCAAGCCCAGAAGCCAGCCTGTAAGGTGATCTCTGAGAAGAAAGTTACCTCGAGAGATCCTGCTGAAGAAACCCTGTAGGTTCAGCTCTCCATTTTTGCCTTGACATTTTTCCACCTTTGAATTGATAAATTAAATAATCTGTCTTGCTTTGAGACGTGCGGTTTCTCGAGACATCTTTTAGTGACTCTCAGGGTTTACTAAATCCCTGTTAATTCCCATGAGGCCTCAGCAAGCCCCAGTGACACTTGTGGAAATGATGGGACTAACTCTGGAAGATGCGAAATTGCTGCTGAGCAATAACCAGATTGCAGCCCTCTGGGCCTAGGCAGCAGCACACAGCAAATGTTTCTAACTCTTCTTCCCTTCAGTTCGATACAATGGGACCTAATTCCTGCAACAATTTTTTTTTTTTTTTTTTTTTTTTTTTTTTATACAGCAAGTTATTTTCACTGGTAATAAGCTCACTGTATGCGCTGTAAAATTTGTACTTGTTACTGCAGGAGATTAATGAATATGTGAATCACAGCTGAGGAGTTTAACTCTCATTGACTTCATTATGCAAGAAGGTATCAGGAAACAAAAAGACACGTGTGTTAACTCATAAACAGAAGTACATAGCTAATTCCAGTCTGCAGGCCACACTAGAACAGACTTTGCATCTGCTTCTCTAAAAGAACTGTGTGCTACTCAAGCTGACACACAGACCACGGGCACTTGAGGCTGCAAATGCCACAAGAGGTGGGAATGCTGCATGAATGGTGGCAGGTATCAAAAGGGAGCTGTCTAACTTGGGGAGTATGAAATCTGCTCCCAGGGGAGGTGGATGGGTGCAGGTCAGTGATGACTGAGAGATGCTACACGCTTCTGTGCCCTTGCAAAGGACAAGATCACTGATAAACATTTGATTAATAACAGTGCAAAATGCTGCAAGATATTGTGGTGCACACAGAAATGCATGAAAGGGCACACTCCTTCCTTTCCCACTCTCTTCAGCAGCAGGGTGAGAAAGATCCACCTGGTAAAATGAAGTGCAGGTATTTCCATAGATAGAGGCCTCCTGAGGAATTTCTTCTCGTTCATTTCCAACCAGGTGATCCCAAAAGACTTAGCCTGGGAAAGCTAAAGAAATTCTCTTCTTCAGGTTGGGAGAGAGTATTCAAAACAACAAAGTAAAACAGGTGATAGATTTGTAAAGAGTTCCATCGTGCAAAGGGCCCGTTCTGGTTACACAGTGGTAGGGTGATTCTTATCTGGGAGAGGAGGCATAACCAGGGGCTGCCAGTTGTACGTAATGTAGCTGTCCTAAGCCCGTGCCAAACAACCTTTCTGCTATGCCAAACCAACCCAGATTTTGTGTAAATTTATTACACCAAGCACACAGCAGCTGTTTAATTGCAGAGAATTTAGGACAGGAAGTGAAGAATAAATCTGCATCCAATTGAATCTGCAGCATGTAATTATCTGGAGCACAAATGGGTAAATAACTAAAACTAATGTGTCTAGGAAAATAAAAGCACACATATAGACACATATTTGTGGGGGGAATGGAAGTGTGTTTCATTCAAGTAAAATGACTCACTCGCAGCGTTCCCTTGATCTGGCTCCAAGTGTTTGCAGCGTGCCTTGCGATTCTCGCCTGAAGAGTGCTACATGACTTCAAAGCACAGCAACTTTCTTTTTTTTCCAGGTGTTACAGAGTATTTTTTAGCAGCAGATCTCATGATCTGACAACTCGGATTAGTAGGCAGGAGGAAATTAGCCTGTAAATTCACCACAGAAATTAGTGAAGATTTGTGCCCTATCGGGCTGTCTGGACACTCTTCCAAGGGATGTAGAGGAATGAGAAAATAGATCCACTTTTACCAGTGAGAAAATGACTTTGTTAGTGACTTCCACAGAACTGGAGAAATGAGGACCAGGAAGGATTATTTGTTATGTATCCCCTCTCAAACAGAAAGAAGTACAGCATTTTTCACACTTCCTGCAATTCTGAACTTTTCCAAGGAGAACACAGAAGGAGAAGGGGTGTCTTCAGAAAAGAGGTTTTAATTTTGCTGACTGCTGTGAAAATTAATACTTGAAAATGAACCAGTAAAAAATATACACTCAATGCAGGCAGACAGGCTGCAGTAAGCTGACCCCCAAAAAGTATGGGGAGAGTGTTCTGCTACTGGACAGATGATTGGCAAGTAATGTAATCTCCTGGGGAGATGGTTTTCAGATCTCCTCCCCGAATAGAGGTCGAAAGCATCGTCCTGCTTATCCAAGTTAATAGGGTGTGAATACAGCACTGGGTAGCTGCATGCAGCAGGACAGCTATAGTCTGAAAAATCTCTAACCGAGGTTTACTCATAAATGCAGTATCTAAAAAGAGTGCCTACTAATCCACTCCCTGCATTTTCTTCTTCTCCTCTATGTGATTTTCCACGGCTTGCATAACCATTTCAACACTCATGTTAACGCTGTATACCCATTCCCAAAGCTATGAGGCATTTAGGCAGTCTTCTTAACTCTCAGGGTTTTTCAAACAACCCACTGGAGAGGAAAAAAAAAAAAATCTACTGAATTAGTACACATTCTCTTGGTGGTAGAGCTTATTAATTTTTTATGTGTTTTGAGTTTGTTGGTTTGTTTTGTTTTTTTTTACTGGAGTGATTTTTGGTTGGTGGCTTGTTTTTCTGTTTTGTGGGGTTTTTTGTTTTTTTTTTTTTTTTTTAAATGAAGTAGATAGAGAGGATCAAAGCAATTTTTCATTACTGGGTGGCTGAATGATGGTTAGTGAGACTAGAGGAGATTGACTGTTTTGTAGAGAGATTAGCAGAATTCACATCGCCCCTGAATGAAAGGTGGAGGAGGCAGAAACCCTAAACAAGTGAATTCAATTACTTCTGAAAGGAATAGGGTAAATGAGGATTCTCTCTTTGGGTTTGCTCCAGGAAATATTTCTGTAAAGTTTACTAAGAATACCAGTCATCCAAACCCTAACTTTGCTATTATGTAAAAAAAAAATCCTCACCCCATAGCAGCTTGTGATTTGGAAATGCTTCCCTTGTTTTGTGTACGCCCCTTGGCATGTCACCTCTTCATTTAGTTTTGCTCTCAAATTACACACCACCCAGTGCAACTTGTTTGCACATGTGGCAAGGGTTTCAAAAGGAGTATAAACCTGACCCCAAGCCCACCGGAGTTAAAGAACAGATCCTCCTCAGCTTCCCCGGATAACAGCCCTGGCAGAGGGAGCGTTGGGCCAGGCTCTTGGCGAGGCCATATGCTGGGGTGTGAGTGCTGGTGCTGAGAGGGATGCTGTGCCCTTAGCTCGGCCGTGCGCTGGCACAGTCTGCAGCAGCCTAGGGTTCACAACCTGGGAAGTTTGGATTTTCAGTTTATTTGCTACGTGGTGATTTTGTAAGCAGTATGGCATAGTAAAAAGCAGCATTTGTTCCACAGGCTATTAGAGCAAAGTCTGTCGAGAAGCAGCACGTTCAGTTGCCAGCCTGCATCCCTGATGAGTCTCCCTAGAGCAGGAGAGCCAACCCCCCACCACAGGCACACCAGCACTCTACCCTCTGTCCAGCTGCATTTGAGAGGATGCTAAGCACAGAGCATTGTCTCCCAAGATCCCCTGGCGTCTCCAAGCACTGCCAGTGCAATGACTAGGAGATGATGCAGTGGCTCCTTCAGGACTAGGTAAGGAGGAGGTACCCCAAGGGCACCTCTCCCCTCATTCTGACATGCCAGAGGGCATTAATGAACAGACACAGAGTGCAGAGACTCTGACTTGCAGATGTTTGTTTCTTCCAGAGACTTCTCCTTTCAACGCCTGCTGAGCACCTGCCATCCCCAGAACAGTCTGTTAGTGCTGCAAATCTAACACATCCCATCTCCCTTCATACCACCCACCCTGCCTCAATCTGTACCTGTCAACCTCTGGTCCCTCCCCTGTGGGTGCCTTTGCACTGCCCAGATCCCCTCAGCTTATGGGACACAGTTCCATGCCTTTGGTCCTACCAAAACCCCTCCTCGGTTCTGAATTCCACAGAAAAGCCTCACAGTCCCTCAGCAGAGTTAGTGTGTGAAGAGCTGTACAGTAAGCAGGGGGGAAAATGGTTTCTGCTTCTCACTGTCTTCTAGGTCATGTCTTCAGATTCTCCTATTCCCTCCCAGTCTTTCCCTTCATCCATTCCCACTTCAGCAGGTGGAGTTATATTTTATTCACTTTGACATGACTTCATTCTGCCTGTGTGTTCTGGAGTGGAAGGCAGGGACTGTCTATCAGAACAAGGTAACTTTGGAGGATCTATCTCAGCCTTTTTATTTCCTCTCTGAAAAAGCAAACAACAAAATGGAGTTTAAGGTTTTAGAGACCCCCACAGAGCTGGCAGGAGTCAGGAAAGCAGCTCCCTGTCAGCATCAAAGTCTAAGAGATCTGTCCTAACCAAGTGTGTTAGGTTGACCTCAAGTGCAGGAGAAGGTGCAAAGGGTGGCTGTGTGAGGAGCTGCCTTCCCAACTGCTGCTGAGATCTGTTCTTGGAGGAATCGTCTTGCTCTTCTCCTAACCCCCACAGCAAAAAACACCCAGAAAACCAAGTTGCCAGGAAAACCAGCTCACTTAGGGGAGCAGAAGAGCAGAGAGGAGCTGAATCTGCAGCTGGGGAGAACGAGTGTTGGCCGATGAAAGTAAATGAAGCTGCAGTGTTTTCTCCCAGCTGATGATGTGCCCTACAGTCCTTAGCTGTATAATACATGCTGCATAGTTGTGCCATGTACAGCCATGTCTCTCCCTCTCATCGGGGATGTTTCTGGTTTAGAAGGAGTTCAGGAAAATGAAATAAAGTCTTGGGCTTCCTTTCTACATCCCTTCTCTAATAAATCCTTAACCAGCTTTTTCCTCAGTTCTGTATGTCTATTCTGTCCCAACAGCTTTATTATTGCAAAGAGCTAATTTCTTGACAAATTTCTTATGCTCTTTTCCTGGTGCTTTACTCAGCACAAATCCTCTAATAGTTTGCCTAAGATTTTTTGCATTCTCCAAATGTCTGGCAGTTTCAGAACTGTTGTGTAGCTCAGGATCAAGCTATGAGGTATTTAGAGTCATCAGCTTGTACTAGAACCATCACTGGATAAGTTTTCCCACATTTTACATCATTTTCTCTTTGATCTCTGTCACAATGACAATTCTTCATTACTCATGGATTAGTACATTTACTAATAGATTTTCTGGCTACCTGATGTGCTACATCCAAAGCAGAGTTTTTGGGAAGTATCTACATTTCTCCAGCGTATCTGATCCTGTGTCTAGTAATATTTAGGGCATGCACCAGAAACCTTTGAACCTGAACATGTTGTGGAAGTGGAGGGACAATCCTCTATTCTAGAGTACCTCTCTTGAGTAGTGTAGCTCAGGGCAACATTTGCAACCAACTTCTCCCTGGCAGCTGCAAAGAGGTGCCTTTATTACTCCAGGATTTTGGTGTGGTTACAAAACCCCACCACTTCTACACTTTCCAGGCAGAACACCTCTCTGAAATCCTGTTTATGAAGCTTCTGGGTTACTTAGACTATGGTTGATATTAGAACTTCAAATGTACACATCAAATCTTCAAATTTGCATTTTCTTTGTGTTCTTGTTTCAGAGCAGAGCAGCCCCCTACCTGCAGGAACTAGCATCTGGGCCTACAGCAGCTACAAACCCTCTAAAGGGTTCTAAAAGTGGGTCTACCAATACAAAGGCAACTCTGATTCTGAAAGTGGTTAAGGCTCTAATGCCACTGCAGTTGGTGTCTCTTCCTCACCCCGTTTACGCAGTGGCTCTGCAATATTGGCAAACCCACAAATAGGGCCTTCGTAGCAAATGCAGAATCTCACAAAATTCTGCACATCTGGGACTGCCTGGAAATCGCCCAGCCCTGTGCTTAGCCATATTTTCCCTTTTTGTCAGAGAGAACTCCCTTTCGTGGTGGTGTGTGTCCATGAGAAGGTGCCGCTTTTCAGAGCAATTCTCATTGCAGGAAGCTCAAGTTCGGTGGCAGCCTTGATCTGATCCCAGGCTGGTTGTAAATGCAGCCTTTCTTAGCAGCAGTCTCCCCGTGTGCCCAGAGCCATCTCGGCACAGCAGACAGGCTGAGAGGGACCTATTTTGCAGTGACTGCTTCCAAGATCACTCAGTGTCAGCCAGAAGCCGGCACTTTCAAGTGCTGCTCAGTGCCACAGTAGAAATGCTGTCTTCCTGCCCTTCAGCCTGCTCTTTGCTTCCACTGCCCCTTGCCAATTCTTCTGAAAATCAAGTATGGAAACTAGACTGAAACACTGCAATATCCAAGGTGTTCAAGTCTGACAGAAACTAGACCTTCTGTGGTGTTTTTTTCTTTCAACGTGTTGTACTTTGTGTACTAGGTGTGCGCTATCATCTCCCTCAGCCAGACCTGTGGGTGACATCCACGGTACTCCTGAAGGCACCTTCTGCTCGTCAGTGCTCTGTACAATGCCTTCTCCCCAGACAGTGTGGGGCAGTTTAGTGGATATGTGCCTCTAAAGGTGATCCTTGAGTCTTCATTATGAATTAAACTCAGTGCAGTGACTTCAGGACTCAGAGGAACCATCTTTGAACCCTTACCAGCAGCACAGCTTCATAGACTTTTTCATCAACTAGAGCCACTAAAAGACATCCTGATCCAGTTCTCACCCTTTCTCTGTTTGCTGCTCGTAACTCCCAACTTCACAGTTACCACACCCTCTGTCTGTGGTCATGTTAGCAAGAGGTTTGGCTAAAGAGACAACTGAAACAATTAGTGGCCTCCAAATCTATGCTGCATGCAGCCTGGGGTGGGGGTTCCTTCATATAGCATTTAGTCACCTTCCCTACAACAAACACCATGCCACACAACTGGATGGGATTCTTGAAGCACATTTGTGGGCATCTGAGTTTTCCAAGGAGTGTTGTCTGGCAGGAGACGAGCTCATTTGGGCTGTAGCTGCTGTCACTGAGCCAACCTACAGCATGGGATTAGCTTCACCACTGCACTGCTGCTCCAAAGCTACCTGCTTGTGCAGGTGCTGCCCCTGATGCACAGCAGTGTTCACTGCCAAGACTTCCCAGATCTCAAGGCACATCTTGGATCCTCCTCGGCTTTCTTTTGCTAGCAGAGTACAGACTGTTATGACACACTCTTCTCCTATAAGCATGGACACTTATGCCCTACAGATCAGATAGTTTCAGCTCTCTACTTCATCCATACAACATCTGTAAGGATAGCAGTCTAGACCTCACTGTTTGGAGACTTCTCTTTATAACAGACTGTGGAGAAGGTTTCATGGTCCTTATCATGGTCTCTGCTCACTTCAGCCCATGCCCACCCAATGCATGCTCAGCTGGTACCCACTGTCCTCAGAGCTGGTCACCTCTCATAGACAGTCCACCTGACTAAGCTGGCTGTGTCAGCAGCTCTGACCCTTGTACTTCCACAATTTGGCTTTCAGATTAAGAAACTGCATCTTTTCTCCTTCAAAGCTAGGCAAAGGCTTTCACTGGGCACCACCAGTTACTCTGTTTTGGCCACACTCCAGACCATCATTATCACTGCATTTTCCTACCTGCTCCTCTTAAATGAGCAGTTAAACTGGGCTGCTTCCCTTAGAAACCACTGTCTTTGTCACACAAACCAATTGTATCAGAGAATTCATTGGGTTGGAAGGGACCTTTAAAAGTCATCTAGTCCAATCCCCTTGCAGTGAACAGGGTCATCTTTAACAAGATCAGGTTGCTCAGAGTCCCATCCAACCTGCCTGTGGATATTGCCAGGGATGGGATTTCTAAATCTTTCCTTCTGATCACTCAGAAGTGCCATCAGGAGGATTCCTACCCCACATATCATGCTCTCACCCATACTCACTGTGTCCACAGCACTGAACTTCTGTCTCTCTCCCACAGCATTGTCCCCTTTCAGCATGCAGCTGCAGCTGAGCTCCGTGGCAAATTCCAGCACCTCTCAGAATGGCTCTGGCTTCCTTTTGCTGATCTTTACTGGCTAGGCCAAGTCCAGCTGAGTCCCTCTAAACTGGTCCATTGCCAAAATGTCTTGGCAGCCCTTGCTGGAGGCATGCCAGGAGGGAAGGCTCCTCAGGTTCTCCCTCAGCTTAGGTAGATTCTCCCCTTCTCTTCTTTGAGATCCCCACTGAACCCCAGCCTACAGGGCTGATTTCTGGCTTTGGATTGTGTGGCCCAGTTTGGAAATGGAGTAGACAATTGAGGTTTGTTGTTTATTTGTTTGTTTGTTTTTCTGAAGGTAGTGTTTCAGACCTGTTTGATTTCTGAGAAACACTGTTGCTGTACATCTTCTCTGACATAAAGACTCTGGGCATACCTCCTCAGAATTATTCAATACTTTTTTCTTTTCTTTTTTTTTTTTCAGTTTCTGATACACTGGGACAATTTGTTTATTTCTTCCCTTCCAGTTTCTGCAGTTGTGACAGTATTAGGTAAGGCTGGGCAATAGAAGTCATCTGACAAACTTAATTCCTCATCTGACTTTTGCAACTTTCTGATTTCCTTGTGCTGTTGGTATTTTTAGCTTTTTTAATCCTCGCTGTCATCCTGCTCGGTTAGTAACCTCCAAACTTGCCAAAGATTCCTTGGCCTCCCCTGTCCCCGGAAAAGCTGCTGGTCCTCAGCCATCTGGTTACTGGTTCCTTATTCATCTGTTTTGAACTTATTCCAGCTTCTGCTGCCCCTAAAAAATTTTACCTCCAGTCTCAGGCCATCTCCCAAGCCTTTCAGCAAAGCCTTCAGATGTTGCTTTAATCCCTTCTGCAAGGTCTCATGCTCTTTTCTCGGGTCTTTAGACCTTATTTTAGTCACTTGTGATAGCCTCCATTTCTGCAGGTTTTGTTCATAGAATTCCACAGGAAGTCTCAGTGCATGGCAGAGCACAGCATTCCTGTTTTCCTTTCTCTACTGGAAACAGCTCATTTGATAGAACCTAGAATTGCATTTGCCTACTTGGCAACTCAATAACTTTAGTGTCTCATGGTCAGAATGTGGTGAGTAATAGAAAAAGGTTTGTTTTTTGTTGTGGGTTTTTTTTGGTCTGCTTTTTTCTTTTTTCTTTTTTTTTTTTTTTTCTTTCCTCTTGCATTTCTACGTAATGAACTTCTGACTTCAAGCAGAAATTCTTCCGATCCATCCTTCAGGGCATTTTACATTATTACAAATCATCTCCATTCCATCTGTAAAGGCATCAACTCTTCCTACTGGATGTTCCTGTCCTTTCTATAGTTGATTCTGCTATGTTTTGCACCCATGGATTTATTAAAAGTGTAAATCTTCTTGAGAAACTCCAGTAGTGATTTTCCTTGATGTGACAGCTCCCCTTACAGCATAGTCAGCTGTCTTCTCTAGCCATGCTCTTTTCCACCTCCAGTGATCTCCATTCTTTCCACAAAACGTTATATGCTGGAGTCACTTCACTGGAAAATGCTTCTCCTTTAGCATTTCTATTCAGAAAGACACTCAGGACATTAAATGGGAGCAGATGCCTAAAGCTAGGTAGAATATCTACCTTCTAAATACCTGGACTTCCACAGAAATTCTTTCCCTGATGCTTTTAGAGAAGATGGCAGGGAGAGAAACTGCAGAAGCAGCCAAAGTCTCTTGGACATCCGGAGATCTTCCTATGGTTTTGACTGGACTTTATTGCCTTGTTTTCTGTACTGACTCCTTCCTGTGCCAGGAAATTTAAATTAAGTGGATTAACAGAAACTACCAAACCCACTTTTAAGTGCTGCTACATTGAACATAGTTAAAACGTACTACTTCTGTGCATCTTTTACCAGCCTTCTCAAAGCTGTATTTATTGTGAAATCACTGTAAAATTGTCTTTCCAACTAACTGTGCTTGCTTTGCTCTCTGTCTCAGTCACCAAGGGGAAAAAATTCACACAAAAAATCCAGTAAAGTTCCATACCAAAGATACAAACTTGGGCTATGACTCCAGGAGCATCCGCTGAGAAAAAAAGCATCTGCAAGTCACCTTCACATCCTTCAGATGTTTCTTATGGATATAGCTGCAAGAATCTTTACTGACCCTTGAGATTAATCCTGTCCATACTCTCAGCAACATCTCCATTAGTAATGCACTGCTTGCCAGGGTCTTTGTGCAAATGCTGCTTATTTTTTCCCAGGAAATTCATTGCAGGAGTTCTGAAGTTAACACTGCCACCAGCTCTCCACCCTAAATGCATTTTAATATGGAGGCTCCAGTGGTACAGAAGTATGGCTAAGCACTGGGGACCCTGTGTTGTCCTACCCAGAATGATCTCCAAAGCCTCCCAAAGATACCACTTTAAATTTGGGAACCCCCCTAGAGACCAAAGCTCTCAAAGCCACAGGACTGCTGTTAGAAGACAAAAGAAAGTAGGAAAACATATAAAAATCCACAGTAACTCTTGAGCAACCACTGCTGCTCCATAATAAAAGAAAGTGTGTGGCCCTCTTATAGCATTTTATTGTGAGATCTCAGTGGCTACACAATGGGTGAGTTCGTTTCTCTCTTAGCCTAAAAGAGAAAAAGGTCCAAAACAGAGCTGTGGGAACACAACACCTCTCCAGGTCAAATCACAATTCCCTCCAAGAGAACTCTTCAAAGCTTGAGAAAAGCCTTACTCATGGAGTATACCTTGCTCCATCTATCTCTTTTTTGACACAAGAAGAAGGATGCAGAAAAGCCAAGGACTGCATGGACCATATCAGAAGCAGCTTTGCATTTCTTTGTTACTGTTTAGTGCTGGTACTTGCTTTCAATATGACATATTTTGCATATTAAAAATACTAACTAAGCTTGAATTATTTTATGGAAGAGCTTCAATTATAGGCTATATATAAAATAAATTGCTATCTACTGCAGTGTACAGAAAGATATAGGCAATAGGGGCAGATGTGTGCCCTGGTCATATTAAAACTTGTTTCTAAAATGTAGACATATTTTCTTGGTATTTCACATCCAAATTCCTTTTGGTAGAGAAATTCATCCTAACATGAAGAAGCTTTTTACCAGAATATGAAGTGCAAGAATAAGTACAAGTGTTTTTTTCCATAGCTTGTTGGTCTTTAATGACCTGTAACTGTATATTATTTATCCTGAAAAAGACCAATCAAATTCTTATTTATAATCTTTTTGTTTGTTTGTTTTTTAATTTAAATCTTTCTAAGACATTTTGTACCACATGTTAATTGGGTTATAGTCCTCTAGATATCAAAGCAACTCTTGATTCCATATTTTTAAAAACCTTTAAATCAATGGCTCCAGCCAATAGGTTCCAGGATATCAGAGCCAGGACAGCATTGCTTTGGCATAAACATCTTAGATCAAAGTAGCCCTTGTCTTTGCTTTCCTTCCCTGGAAGATGATGGATTCCCATGGTCAAACAAAACACTTCTTCACTGCTAGGTCACTTTCTTGGTTACAACACTGAGCAAGCCAGGCTTGCTGTAATCACTGTCCTTGATGTATCCTATTCAATGTGTAGGGGAAAACGTCAAAACTAAGCTGGTAAAGACCCAGCCATTGCTCCCAATAGGTTAAAAAATATACATGTTAAAATGCCAGGACTGTCTAACATTTCACTTTAAATTCTCCATAGCAACACCACTTTGGTACTGTAGTGGGAAAGAAAAAAAATAGTATAAAAAAAACACCCCGTAAAGTCTTCGAAAAACCCTTCAGCTTTAAATTCGTGGAGAATTGAAGGGTCTGTTGTGCAGATGGCTGCTTGCTCTCATTGCTGGAAGCACACAGCCTTGGGTTAGCAGGGAAAGGGAGTCAGCTAGAGTATTACCATGCAAAAGCAGCAAGCTCTGCCTATGATGACTGCAATATTAACTCCCAGGCCTTCCTGCGGCTGAGAGGCAGCGGCAGCAGCAGCGAGTTTCACTTGCCCCCTGCCCCCCACCCCCAAGCTTCCAGGTTCAATAAAGATTACATCATGGACAAAGTATGCCATGTAAGCCTGAGAATCAAAGCCGTCACAATTGGCGGCTGTTTAACTGTAATGTGGCTGAAACACACACTGCCCTTACACGCACACACACTCTGCTCAGCACCCTCCGTCCCACCCGGGCCCTCCGTGCCTCCGACCATTAAGGGCAGTGTTATTGGGGAGAGGAAAATCTGATCAAAACTGTCGACCGCCAACTGCCAATTTTCTATGGATTCAATAAAGGCCACCTTAACGATTTCCCTAATTAATGGATGACATCTTTGGCTGGAGGAGAGGCGCTGTATTCTACTCTGCCTTAGTCTTTGTTAACCTTCTAATTAACTTTCGTAGGTCACCCAGGTCTCTCAAACCTAAAAGTGAAGAGAGCCATTGTGCTAGAAGCAGTAAACTTACTTTTTCTGCCTGGGTACTTAAAAGGGAGAACGATTATAGGCAGGGAAAAATAACTCCATTTAAACTCTTTGTGACTGCTGAGAATGCATAGGTCCCTGCCTTAGAAAATAATTGAAACACCTTTTATACCAATATTTGCATGCATAATAAACCAAATTAGCAAATATGCATCTAAATTCATCTGCAGTTTCAAATTGATTAGGGATGTGAAGGGGGAGGTTGGTCTCTTTTTTTTCTTTTCTTTTTTTTTTTTTTTTTTAGAATGTGAACTTCAGTGGGTCAACAAAAGGAATTGGATTTCTTGAGCAAATTGCAACTGCAAGAGCTATCAGCTTTTACACGGCATGATCACCAGCAAAGAGTCTGGGCTAATAGTACACACGCATTCTAATACTATAATATTAGGCCAGATTAATCCCTGTGGTAAAACCATTGAAGTCAATGGAATTGTATCACAGATGAATTTGGTTCACTGCCTTTTGTGGAATCTAATATGAATTGACCATTGAGCTGGAGGCATCAAAGATGATAAATGCAGCCCTCTTTCAAACAGTCTGATGCAACCCAAAAAAGGGCAGGCAGAAGGCATTTAGGATGGGTGGCCTTTTCTTCTGTCTACAGCTTTCTCAGGGAAATTCTGCCCTCATTCACGCCCATTGACTGAAGTCAATTAAATTATTTTAATAAATTGTAATTAAAATTCACAGTGTACAATGAAAGATTGAAACTTCATAGCACAACTTGACTAATAAAGCTGAAGTTAATTGCTTCTTGAAAGTAAAGCTTGAGAGTATTTCTTTGGCTTATGGAAGAGACATGAAATTAATTGTTCCTACTTTACTCAGCAGTGAAAAACAGAGTAGAAGAGAGTAATAATTGCTCCCTAATATAAACATACAGATATACATCCCTCCAAAAATATCTGATTGTGCAACCCATATTCCTAGACAGAACATACTGAGTTTAAAATTTACACTGCAATTAAAAAAACCCCAACAAAACAGACACACACAAAACCAAACCAAAACAACAAAAACAAAACACATACACACAAAAACAAAACAACAAAAACAAAAACAAAACAAACACCAAAACCCAAAATCTGGGACAAAATAGTTCAGAGAATATTTTTGTGTTTACTGAGGAGGAAACATGAGATATGGTGATTTAAAAGTCCTGAAAATCAGGCTATTTACAGTCTTATCCCTCGCTGACACTGGTTCACAGTGGAAAACAATCTCTTTAACCTTGATTCAGTTTCTGTAAATTGAAAGGAGTTATGTTTCACCAAAATAACATTTAAAAATAAGGCCTTGAATGGATTGGGTATGAAAGCTGTAGACATGCAAAATGCAACATTCCAAAAGAAAAGTCTGAGCTTTTGAATAGCCTATTTTATTTTATTTTTTTTTTATGATGGCTTGATTCTGCCACCATGTACATATTTTCTAAAGGTATAATTAGCATGTAAGGTGGCATCTACTGCTTCTTTGCTCTATTATCCAATCAAGAGGTGTAAAGTGCATTAATCATCCTCCCAAGTGTCCTTTGGATGTCCCAAGAACAGCCTGGTGGTGTATACATAACTCTTAGGAAATTTGAACCACACTACCTTTCAAAAATATCTTCAGGTAAATACACCTTCTATAGTTCTGTCTACATGGTCCCAAAGGAGGTTTGGCATCATGAATTTTGATTGCTTGTCATGCTTTAACCCCAACTGGCACATAAGCACCACACAGCCACTCACCCACTTCCCACCAGTGGGATGGGGCAAGACAATCAGAAGAATAAAAG
>JAOEGS010018085.1:11057-43100 GCA_025447755.1 Corythornis vintsioides | reverse complement strand
CATCCATCCATCCATCCATCCATCCATCACTGTGCTCAGCCTTCACAGCAGGTCTGTGGGGTCAGTGGCCACCCCCCTGCTTCATCTTGTCCTGATCAGCTGGAGCACCCTTGGGTTGGGCAGCTGTGCCATAAGGAACAATTTCTCCCCCTCCAGGGCTGTTCAGGGCAGGGGTGGAGTCCCTGTGACCCCTGAAGGGGTTTCCAAGCCCTGGAGATCTGGTGCTGAGGGACACAGGGCAGCAGTGCCCTGGCAGCACTGGGGGAACAGTTGGATTGAATGACCTTAAAGGTCTTTTCCAACAGAAATAATTCTATGATTCATCCCAACATTTCCCCAGCTCGAACTCCTTCCTCCTGTTGAGCCCCTAACACCCGGGTGTTCCCCATCTGCCCGGAGGAACTGCTGGCATCACACCGGCACCCGGGCAGGTCCCTGAGGAGCAGCTTTGTCCCCACAGCAGCTGGAAACCTTCACTCCAAGTTGAACCAAAGCCACTGTCACCCGCCTGTCTTATCAAGACCGAGCTCGCAGGCTGCATACTAGGGAAAAAAAAAAGGGAAAAACAAGTCCCAGTGTGGTGAGTGGCCCGGAGGAGCCGGGGCCCGAGGGCTCTGCAGCATCTCCGCACTGCAGCTCGCTCTTGCATCACCCTGCGCTCTCCCCCCGGGCGGGACGGCGGCTGCAGAGCTCAGCTACGGCCCCGAAAGCAAAAAAACCCGAGCCCGGGACGATGCTCAAGGTGGGCAAATGCAATGCCCCAGGAGCTGGTACCCGCCAGTCTGAGCGAATTAACGCGCCCGAGGCGGGGGCGGGGGGGGGTCCCTGTGCCAAGCAGAGCTTTGCGGTGCCACCTCCAGCGGCTTCGGTCCGGGTCGGTGCTGCTCGTGTGGTTTAGGATGCTGTGGGTCTAGTAAACGATTCATCATCTGAAATGAGCTGTAATTAGGGCCTGAGGCTGGGAGGTGAGAGGGGTCCCTCTGGGTACCCCCTCGGGGGACTCCGCTCCAGCCCCGTGGCCAGAGGGCGGGTCTGGGACCGAAGCCGGGGGATGCTTCGGGGGAGGGTCCCCGTGGCCAGGCGGAGGCAGCGGTGGCATCCAGCCTCTGCCCGCCCGGGTGCTGCTGCCAAGAGCGGGGAGAAGTCTCCGGGAGGAGGGGAGGGCGATAAATCAGGGACTGCGGATGGCAGGAGCGGCATTTACGGCTCCCCCAGCACCCGTGCGCTGCCGGGGAATGATGCAGAGCCCTCGCCCGGCTTGGTTCTGCTCCCGGAGAACTTCTGCACCTCCCGGCTGCAACCTGCTGCTGCTAGTGATCCGAAAAAACCTCCATTTCTATAACACCTCCGTGGTTTTTTCCCCCCCCTTGGGAAATGCCACCTTTCTGCTGTGCCCTCACCCTGGCACAGGGAGTGGTGCCCAGCACCCTTTCCCTGCTCACCAGTTCTGGGGGAGCTGGAAAATTCACTCCTGCAGGTGAATTTCCACAGGGTCGCTTTAAACTGAAGCAGAAGCAGCTCTTGGGTTTTTAAGTCTATAAGCACTTGACAGATCCCCATCTCCCCAAGAAGCCAGAGCTCTAATCTCAACACCCCACCCGGCAGGTATTTGTTGAGATTTAATAGCTTCCAGGAACACCAGTTAACCCCAGGCTCCACCTGCAGTGGCCGTATCTTCCCTAGATCTTTGTCAGCATTGTGCACTCCACAAGCCTCTCCCTCAGCCAAGATTTTTCCTATTTCTTGTACCATCACCCATTTTAAGTTAAAATAACAGCGTTTGAGGTCTCTGTGCACAGGGCAGGAGTCACTGGGATGCTGAGCAGGACATCAGGGATGCTGCCCAAGGGGGTAGAAGGGAGGGCAAAGCACTTCCAGACACAAACTCCTGCACTTCTGAGAAGGAAAATTTGGGTCGAATTTAGTCTTCTGTTTGCAGGTGATGAGTGGAAAGGGAGAGCTGCCAGTGAGGAGCACCCCAGTGCCCATGGGTGGGACTGTGGGAGGGGGATGTGTCCCTTGGGTGGGGGGTTTCACCTTCCCTGCTTGTTCTACTGCAAAGAAGTGTCTGGAGCAGAGAGAGACCTCAAAGAGCAATCAGCCAGCAGTGGCCTCACAGGAGGGAGCATCACATCTCCCCCAGCTGGGTCAGAGCTGGTTGGTGGTAACACCCACTCAAGGCTAAGCCCCAGAGCAGGGAGAGATAAAACTTGATACTCTCAGAATAACTCGATGCCAAGATCACTCAGCAATCCCTTAACCCTTCTTAGCACTGACCTGCCACCAACCTGCACCTCCAGCTTGCCTCAGCAAAAATGCCTTTTTTTTTTCCCCCTCCAAACCCTGGACACCCAAGGGCTTGATCTCAGCTGGAGGGGAAGAACATCCCATTGGGCCACCTCTAGCCACATCCACTGGCAGCTCCCTCACTGACAGACACTTGTGAACCCAGAACAGCAGCAAACTGTAAATCAGAGAGTTTTCAGGGGAAGGAGAGATTCTGGAAGACCCCAGAGATGGTTCCCTGCAGGGAATCAAGGCAAGCACCATGAGATCAACACTTACACATCCCTAGCAGATAACTTGTGCCTGAAAGCAAGAGCTTAGCCTAATTCTGTGCAAGCTTAGATATCAGCAACAAAATCTAATCACAAGGATGTGTCAGGCTCATTGATCACTTTAAATAGCAACTCAAAAAGCTTGTCCCATTGCTAAGAGCTGCAGAATGTCCCTGCTCTGCTCTGTCAGGGGAAGACACTTCCCCCGTTGGGTTGTGTGGATGGGAGCAGTGCTGGGCTGATGGCTGCATGTGACTCGTGTTGTTGTGATTTGAGTGGTTTTTTTCCACTCTCCCCAGGGCAGGAAGGTTTTATTATTTTGTGCAATGCTTCTGCAGAAGGAACAGTCCCCCCTCCAACACCAACCCATCGTCTCCGAGCTCCCACTGCCTTGCTTTGAGTGCAATATCATCCAAGGGACACATTGTCACTCTGCCAAAAGAGAAGCAGACAGGAAAACATTTCAAAAGATGAACTAAAGCTTTCTCAGGGACCCTCTTGCTGCTGAGTCAAGCTGCATTTTGGATGAGGAGTTGTTTTATAGATGGGCTGGTGTCTGCTCGAGCCCTGCAGCATGATGGAGACAATGAGGACAGAGCAGTTCAGGGATGGCTTTTAGTGTGTGTGTCACCACAGCTCCCACACTGTCCAGTGAAGCAAATTGTGTCCATGGCATCAATAATTTAGAGTCACTAGACAAGCAGCTGTCACAAGAGGAGCATCTCCTGCTTGGGAAGGGTCTCAGCTTTGCCTTGGTGCTGATGCCTCAGCAGGGGACCCGTTGTTCTGTGACAACAGTCTCTAGCTGGCACCATTCCTGCCTGGAGAACACCAGAGACACAAGAACCCTCTGTGCTACCCAAGATGTGCTTGTGCAATGAGTGTTTAATCTTTGAGATGTGCAGGGTGCCACGTGGCCCAACAGCTTATCACCAAACCACAGGAAAAAACCAAAACATCTCCTGTGCTCCGAGGGAGCTGGGCAAAGCAGGTCCTGGGGAGACAAGACTAAGCCTCAAATGGATGTGAGGGGATGGAAAACAGCAGAAGACACCTGACCACACCTGACACTTGTCCCTGGGCAGGGTGATTAAGCTCCCTGTGTTTATGGACAGCAAGTGATCCACACTCCTTTATTCCCTAACACTCTCTGGAGGCACCAGAAAGAAACTTCTCTAGTCAGCTCCATCCCCAAATGAGGCTCATAATTATTCACAGCCCTGAAATAATACATCCCCCTGATCAGGCAGCTGCCATCCATAAAGGCATGGTCCGAGGCAGGAGCTATCAGGGGAGCACGTGGCCTCCCTGGGAAGCTGCTTTCCATACAGAACTGCACCCCGTGCAATACATCTCCGGGAGCCATCGCTTAATGCCTCAGCTCTGGGGAACGGGACCAAGGAAAAGTGAATGAAAACTATTGATCTGCCTTGAAGTCGAGCAGTATCTATTAATCTGGGAACACTAATCACTGGGGCTTTGACAAGAACATGAGGTTTCCAGCACCGCATTAACACTCTGCATCCTCTCGGGAGAGGGCTGAGGAAGATGGAGCTGCTGTCACAGCTTGGCACCATGAGCAGGCAGGACCTGCCTCTCCCCACACACACAGACACTACTCCTGGTGTCTGACAACCTCTTTGACCAGAAGGATAACAGGGAAGAGCTGCTCCTGGGAAGCCCCAAGGACAATCTTCACCTTAGCCTTAGACTAAGGCTGGTTGTGGCACTACACAGGTGGGAACACAGTGGCTACTTGGCTCCTCGGGAGGATTTCTCACTTATTTTCATCACTGGGCAAGCCAAAAGTGACATAATGAAGCCGCAGACCAACCAAGATGAGGAGTTTTGCAGGGGTAAAAAAAACAAAACACAAAAAGCAGCAAAAAAATTTGTGCTGGTTCAATTTCTCTCTCAGCTTTTTTAGCTCAGGTGGGCTGTAAAACCCCTGCCAAGCAGCACTGGGGTATGAAGGAGGACACTGGTTTAAATCTGAGCCCAAGAGAGCTGGGAGAGGAAGGAGGAAAGGAAGGAAGCAGAGTTTGCTGGAGGGTGTTTAACTCCTCAGAGCCTGGGCTGTGAATTCCCAAGCTACTGCTGCCCCATCTCAGTGGTGCCTGCATTGCTCCATCCAACCTGACCAGGAATGGTGCCAGGGGTGGATTCTGCCAGAGTAGGACACGTGGCTGTTCATATTTATGTTTTGTTTATTTCCCCCTGCTTTACTCCAGACAAAAAAAAACCTGATTTCACTCAACAAAGCACTTATCTTTACAAAAGCTGGGAAGAGCTTTCAAGAAGGAAGATGCTCCAAGCATCAACTTACCTTTTATTTTTTCCTCCAGGTTTTTCTTCTCATTTTCTGCTCACAAATGCAGTAACAGCCACAGGTGGTTACTTCTCAGTCAGCCAGTTGCTCCCAGTCATCACAGAGCAGCAGAAGCAGGGCTGCCACCTTCAGGAAGGGGAGCTGAGGTGGATCCCACAACCATCAGGGCAGGGGCCAGCCAGGAGTCCATATCACACCATGATGATGTGGCAGCTCCAAGGTCAAGCTGGGAAGCCAATCCATGGGTTCAAAGCTTCAGGCAGGTCCCCAGTGAGAAGGCAGGGTCAGCATGAAGTCCGGATCAAGAGACTCCATAGCTGGGGCTGAGCTGGAGACCAACTCTTGCAGCACAGCTCAGGGAAGGACTAAGAGCCTGGGTGGAGCTTAAATAACTCTCCTGGGCCCATGGGTGTGGGTGGAGGGTCCAGCTGAGGCTCCTCAAGACCATTAAGGCTTGTTGATGTCCTCAGGGCTCCTGTGTTTGACAGCAGTGTTTTCAGTGAGGCTTTGCTGCATGTTCCAGTTAGCAAGGTGTCAGTTCCCACGTGCTCAGAGATCCTCCCCTGAGGTCTTCACACCCCCATCTCCTCCCCATCCTGCAGCACTTGGCCCTGTCTCTGGCCTGAGATGGAGCAGAGAGTGAGGGATGCTCATGTGGTGGTCCTCCTGTCCTCCCTGCCCACCATGACCAGGACTGAGTGGACCAGTCACCTAAGGAGGTGACTCCTGCTGCCCCAACACCAAACATTAACCTCAGGACCCCTGCACCTCTCACTGTAGCCCTTGCCATGGGGTGTTAAAGGCCTGACCTGGCTCCAGTCCCAGGAGATCTGGTCGCCCGTGGCTGGAGCTCTTTCAAAACTCTTCATTTTTTTCCCCAGAGTTTGTTTGCCTCAGAGAGCACCGAGGTCTTGCTGTTATTTAGCAATAATTGCTTGTTCTGTCCAGAAATTGATTTCTTCCCCAGAAACGTCATGGAAAATTCACACATCTCTGGCCTGGGAAGTGACAGCAATATCCTGGCCAGAGGTGACACCACACAGGAGCCCATCGTGCTGGAGGTGTGACAAGTGGCAGGAGAGGTTCTAGACCAGCTTCCCAGGAGGAGGGTGACGATGCCCACCCCAGCTGCTGCTCAGACCAGGGCACAGAGTCTGAAGGAAGTTTGTCTGGGACCAGCCATCAGAAACCTCAGGATGTTTTTATTCCAACAGTTTTTTATTCCAACTTTTATTCCAGTTGCTACCTGTGTTCCCACCCATCCCCTCACAACCCAGCCTCTCACCTCGTCTCGAGCCCCACTATCCCCTGGTGTCTTCTGCAGGACCTTCTCCCATCCTCAGAGCTCCAGACCCGAGCAGTTGGCAACCCTCACTCCAGAGATCATGAGTATTTGCAGTGCCTGATTCCCCACGTGTGGCTGGTGGAGATTGATGACACTGATGTCTGCCTGCTCTGCAGGAGCCCTGGTGAAGGGCACTGAGATGTTAAGGAGAGTTCAATGGGTGGGCTGAGATGTCTCCTGGCTGGGATGAAGGTTCCCTGTGCCTGGCAGCACATTCCCACACCATGGCTTTGACCAAGTCCTCTTGGTGGTGGGACCCTTGGCTGTTTCAGCCCAAATCCTTGCTGTGCCCTGGCTGGTGGCACGGTCCAGCTTGCCCCGTTGCTGCCCCACCTGCAGACCCCCCTGCAGCAGCAGCTCGTCCTCCCCAGGTACCTTTCCTGGCCAGCAGCACCTGCTGAGGGGGCTCCACATCAGTCCTCCTGAAGCTCAAGCCCTGATCAGCTTTTTCCCTGACTGGGTCACTCCTGCAGAAAACCAACTTCTCCTGCACCTCCCTCCTCCATAGCTTTTTCCCATCTGCCCAAGGGTTTCTCTGTGGGGCTCCTCTTTTGTTCCTGCCTCCACCATCTGCTCTGTCCCTCTGCCATGGCATCATCCCGACAGAAAGCTGAAAGCAAACCCTGGGTTTCTGGCTCCCCAGTACCTCCCTGGCACACGTGGGGCTTCTCTTTGCAGAGTCTTTGTGCAGGACTCCAGGTCAGACATTCCCTCTTTCAACGTTTTCCAAAGTTGGTTTTGCAAAAACTTTTGATAATTCCTCTTTTATCTAAAAAAAAAAAAAGAAAGAAAAAAGACAAAACCAAAACCAACACAAACCAAACCACAAATAAAAATATAGTTTCCCAGAAGAAAGACATTCCATCTTTCTCTCCATCTTTGAGTCCAGCAGCTCCAGGGCCAGTACAAAGCTTGGTGGGTTTGTTTCAGGAACCACTCGACCCCCAGTCCCTGTTTTCCTGCCAAGCCAGCAGCTCTTCAGTGCTTTTTCTCTGCATTTTGGTTTCTTCTTTTTGTTGAGTTATGATTGTGGGGGGGCTGGACCAAGGCCTGAGTTATTCATGCGTCCTTCTCCCACTAACACCCGTGTCCAGCTGCAGACTGGAGCCAAAGGAGTGACTCCCAAAGAGAAGGGACTAGGTCAGCTGCCCACCTCCCACCACGGGTTCTCCCTCCAGTCCTTGAATTATCCCTTCAGGAAAGCAAGTTAACATAGGAAATGTGGAAAAAAAATAAAGGGGGAACAAAGGGCTGTTTGGTGTTTTTTTATTTCTAAACCTGTTTTCAAGGGGGCTTGTTGGATTTCACAGCAACTGATCCACCAGACCAGCCAGGCACGAGGGTCTGCGTTGCCATCCTGCTGACCCCCTATGGCCTGCCAGCCTTCCCTCTGTCCCTCCCCAGGCTCTGAAAAATCTGATTTTACAGCCAGGCTGGTCTGCTGAGGTTTACAACACCCTGCCTTTCTCCTGGCTGCTCAGCCAAGAAAATGCCTGCACAATACATTTTTAACTAGCCCTGTCTCCCTCCCCATCTCCCTCCCTCCCAATTTGCCCGTAATTCTCTCAGCTTAAAACAATTCCCTCTTCTATGACCTTGCAGGTTGGCCAGAAACCCCCCCCCCTCCCCAAAATTGCTTTTTGGAAGAGCTTTGGTCACCAAAGTAGCAGATACTGCTGAGAGCCCCTCTCCAGGGCAGCCCCCCCAGACACACATCTGCTTTTTATGTGCATTAAACTCCAATATATACCTGCCAGCCAGGGCATGCCTGGATCTATAGGAACCACCAGCAGCACGTGAGAAATAGGCAGGAGATTTTAGCTCTAAATTTTTCCCTGGGATGCCCAGAGAGTCCCTGTGCTGCTGCCAGCCTTGACTTTGTGCAGGGGGTTTCTTGCTGTGGCATTTTCCCCACTTCACTGCTGCCTGGAGTGGTCCAGATGCAGCTTGGACTTGATGCTCTAAAAGGTCTTTTCCAACCATAGCCCTTCTGTGATGTTACCTCTGCTTCTGCCACAACCTCTGCCAGGGATTCAATCCCAGGAGGGGGCTGGCAGCTCCCAGACCACATTTTCCCCACCCTGGCTCCTCTTCTTTTTTTTCCCTGACTCTCCAGTGAAACACCACTGCAGGAAACTTCTGGGCAAGTTTTTTTGGAGGGCCAGAGTAGCTGCTCAGGAAATGCTTTCTCATCTCCTGAGCCAGTCTGATTTAATTATGCAGCAGCTACAGCGTGTGGCTGCTCCTGCATTTTAAACAGTGACTGGGGCTCACTGCACCTCCTCATTGCAATTGGCTTTTTCTTTTTTTTTTTCCCTCTTTTTTTTTTTTTTTTTTTTGGTGTCCTATGGGTAATATATAATTACTGCAAAATTACATAGTGTTAGCTGCTAAAATAATGAGCCCTCACCAGCAGCCAGGATCTCCGTTGGTCCTCGGCAATGTGTCCGCTACCCCTGAGGTCCTTGGCCGAGCCTGCAGGTCTGGCAGAGGTAGGAAGGGGACTCCCCAGGTCCTGGTCCAGGCGATGCCCTCGGGGGATGCTCTGGGATGAGGCTCCGAGGCTGAGCACCAGCAGAGCCTTGGGTTTCACAGCCACTTCACGCTCTGGTGATGCTCGTTCTGGGGGGAACTGGGGAGAGCAGAGCAGAGGAAGAATAAGAGATGAGGATAAAACCCTCTGTAGAAATAGATAAAAGCACTGGCCTTGGCCTGGTGAGGAGAGTCCTGGGAGATCAAAGCTGTTTATCTCTAATAAGAGACCATGGTGAAAAAAAAAAGGCATTAAACAAGCAGTGTAATTTCCCTGCAGTGTTTAGGCTGGTGGGGGTTAGTTCTAGGCTAGAATAAGATTTCCTCGTAGACAAAGTCCCATTGGGTTTTCTGGGTGTTATAAAAATACAACAGGAACGAAGAGATTCGGTCTCCTCCCAGCAGAGGGTGATGCCTCTTTCCCCATGAGACCACCCATCAGCCCTGGGGCAGCTACCCCACAGCAGCACGGGCCCCCCATTCCTGCTGGGGCTTCCCCCTCCTGCCTGCAGGGTGCCCACAGCTGGCACCAAACCCAAAGGAAACTTCACATGTGGGAAGGGAGAGAAGCTCCTGCTCCCCTTCCATCTCCTCAGCCCACTCTGGCTAAGCCCAGCATCCCCACCAAGCTCTTGTCTTGCAGCAGCTCTCTTGGAGAGCCCCCATTCCATCCTCAGCAGCCCATCTGCCTGCCCCTGTCGCTCACCCATGGGGCAAACCTGGGCTGCTTCTCTTCATACAGGATCCTTCTCTGATTTATAGTTTCCGGAAAGTTCATTGATCCTGATTTTAATCTCCCTGCACTTGGAAAATAGACATAAATCATATTAATTGTAGAAGAGTTTAAAAAAAAAAAAAAGCCCCAAGAATATTTGACCTAACTCAGGCTGCACTGTTTCTTTAGTGGAACATGAGGATCGTTATGTCAATTAAATCACTGCATGCGTTAAACCAGAGCAGGCTGCTTTTCTCCTCCCTGGCTGAACAATGAGCTGTTTTGATCAGATACTCTGGGTTTGTTCTCTTTTAAGCAGAAATAAGCAGTTTCAAGTTTCAAGTCCTAAATATTTCAGCTACACCCCTATCCACCCCCCTCCTCCAGAATGTGCCTGTGGCTCTGGGCAGAGCATCAATGGTGATTTTTGGGGTGGGAGGACAACTCTGGAAGCTGCTGGCATGAATTCATTGATGACAGAGTCACACCAGTGTTTGCAACCACCTTTGCCCATCACCATTCCCTGGCTTTTTTCCTTTATCCCCACATCATTGGCCAACATAATTTGCACATCCTGGTGTGTTCCTGGGAAGGCTCCTGAGCTCAGAGGCTGTGAGGAGGGGTGAAAGATGTGCCCGAGTTCCCAACACACCCTGGACAAATCTCCTGGTTGGCTTTTGCAAAGCCAAGGAGATTCTCTGCACTGCTCTCCTCGGGGCATTCCCAAGACTGAGATGCTAACCCCCTTGCTTGGGAATCTCTGCCACCTGCAAGAGGCTCCTGCGACTAAATTCCCTCCCCAGAGCCGGGAGGGCAGCTGGTCTGACACCAGTCTGCCCAGTGCAACCATCCTCCGAGATGCTCTTCCCGAGTCCCAGCCCCAATCTCTGATTGGCACGGGTTGATTTTCCTGCTGGCAGCAGGAGCTTTCTGGTGCCCGAAGGCAGAGAGAGCTCACAAGCAGCCCTGCAACTGAGATCTCCTTGCCAGATAAGAGCGAAGGAGAGAGCGCAGGCGCTTGGGTCAGAGGAAAGGTGTCTGATGGCAACCTCCAGAAACGGCGATCTTTAGACCGGGGAGGGGGGGGGTGTGTTACTCCTGGAAGGCTGGTGATTCCATTTTCCGCCTTTTGCATCCATCTGTGTGCCTTTGTTTCCCCTCTCTGGATCTGCTCCTGGCTTCGCTGCTAGTTTAAAATAAAAATATAATCCATTTACAATCCTCCCCTACAGCCATTAAGCGCTCGTCTGAGAAAGGCTATTATCTCCGCTTGGCTGCTGGAGGAGGCACAATCACGTCAGCCTTTAACTCCTGCCTGGCTGTGCAGCAGGAGAAGCATGGAATTGCCTCAGCTGGAAAAGACCTTTCAGCTCATGGAGTCCAACCATCCCCCAGCCCTGCCAGGGCACCACTGCCCCGTGTCCCTCAGCACCACAGCTCCATAGGGGGTTTGGAAACCCCTCCAGGGGACTCCACCCCTGCCCTGGGCAGTCCTTGTGTTGTGGTTCAACCTCTGCTAGCAACTAAACACTTGCAGACACGCATCCCCTGCTCCCTCCAGCCCTTCGCATCCCCTCCTATAGGATAGGAATAAGAATCAAGAGGAAGGAAAAAAGGTGAGAGCCCAGTGGTTGAGATAAATACAGTTTAATAAAACAACTCAGAGAGAGAAGAAAGGAACAATAATAGTGACAGTGCCAATGAGAAGATAGACCAAGTGGCTAATAGAAGCCAGGAAGGCTCTACCTGTGCCTGAGACACCACTAACCCTGTTCCAGCCACACTGAAGCAAGCTGGAAGCAGACAGCCCCTAATTACAGCCCAGCCCTCCCCTTATATGGGAGCAGGACTCAGTGTGGTATCAACTCTCCCATTGGCTGGTTTGGTTGTTTATCCTGGGTGTGGACCCTCTGAGCTGTCTGGGCCAGCAGCTGCTGACCCCAGACTGAACCCAGGACACCTTGACAACCCTGCAGGGGAAGAAATTGTTCCTGAGCTCCAACCTAAACCTCCCCTGGGGCAACTTGAGGCTGGTTCCTCCTGTCACTTGTTCCTTGGGATCAGAGCCTGACCCCCTCTGGCTCCAGCCTCCTGTCAGGAGCTACAGAGGGCACCTGAGACTTCCTTCATCCCACCTCTGGCATCCCACTTGCCAGGGTCTTGGGGGTGAGGGAAGCTGGCACCTGCCTGGCTTTACTGCCTTTCCACATGGCCAAGAGCTGTGAGACCTTGGGGACCTCTCCTGTCTCCTCTTCCAGTCTGTCCCATTGATGTCACGAGCTCAGATCTGCTCCTGCCCTGTGTGCCTTGGGGCTAGGAGCAGAACCTTGATGGCTTCACTCTAGAAAAGGCAATAGTCCGTGCCTCATGTGTCCCATGTCACTGTACTTAGAGACAGTGCTGCTGTGTGCCAAAGAACTGTCCCTGCTGGAAATTCCATGTTTCTTCTCCACAGGGAAACAATAATACTTCTGTTTGCTCCAGATTGGAAAGAAAAGTCAAACAGGTTCCACTAAGTGCACCCACTTATTTCACCACTGTGTGCCTATGAAATATTTCAGTCCCAGTAACACAGCACCTGTGGCAGGAGACCTGAGCTACTGGGACATCATGGACCAGCTTTGAATCCAGGGATGGTGCAGAGGAAAGCAGCTGAGATTGTGCCTGCCTGGGGTCCTTGAGAAGTGAAAGCCCCTCCAGCTTTCCTGGGAGTTTAAGGGGGGTGGGGTTCCCCGTTTCCCCCCCCCAGACACATCCCAACCTGCTCTCTAACACAGAGATCATTATTGGTTGCTTTGCTGGACAATTCCTGGTCATTATTATTTGGGCCATGCTCACCAAGTTTTAAATTATTCTGTCTCAACTAGCTGATGGCATTTGTAACGTGTCATGCAATGTTCCTGGTAATTAATTGGTATTTAATTAATTAAGGGATAATGGCATTCAATTAAGGGATGCTTGTAGAATACTGTCACTGGGTAATTAATGGCTTCCTGCTGCTCAAGCAAAGCTGAGGCATTTGTGGAAAAGAAATAAGAGAGGAGAAGCTGAGATGTTTATTCCCTTGGCAGGAGACGTCGTGTCCCAGCGATCCCCGAATCTCCTGCACAGCCACCAAGCTGGGGAGATGTTCACAGCTGCAGGCAAGACGTGTGGGGTGACCTTGCAGGAGTCAGGCATCTATTCCCCCCTTCCACAGGCAGACACAACCACTGGTGAGGAGGACAACTGCACAAGCAGCGAGCACCTGGTGTTTCCAGCATCACACAGCGGGTCAGCGGCACAAACAAGACCTGATTCCCAGACCCCATGCTTGGGGATCTGCTCAAGGTGAGTCAGGCTCTGCCCCTGGCACCTGTAAACTTGAAATTGCTCTCAAAGACCAAAGTACCTGGGAGAAAATGGGCCTTGTGTCCTATTGACTTTGTAGGAGAGCACAGAAAAAATACAGATTTCCTGGGACATGATGATAAATGAAAATAAACTCCCCGAATCAAAGGGAATGGAGCCCTGTTTGGAGTAAAGGACAAATATTGAAGGATAAACAGGAATGAGTCACTTAACCAGCTGCTCCTGGCTGGCTGGAAATGCTCTGTGCTGGTGAACGAGCCCTTTGTGTGATGGGTATAAATATTTCAGGCACCTCTGGCAGGTCTCAACGGGTTTGGACCCCTCTGGTCCCTGCCAGCACAGCACCCTGGGCCAGTGTGAGGCAGGGGGTCCTGCTGCTGCTGCTGGGGAGCAGAGGACCATCCAAGAAAGGTGATGACCACTGTGACTCCTGCTCTTCCCAGCTTCCCCACCCATCCTCTCCAGCGAGTGCCCCTCAGCAACGACCTCACCTTTTGGGAAAAAGGTTATTTCCAGGCAGAAACAACCCAAAATCCTCTGTTTCTGGGCACTGAAGCTCTCAGTTTCCTCTTGCAGAGCTGTGCTGAGGACACGCATCTCAACTCAGCCCCCCAAAGCCGTGCAGATGTGACTCAAAACCACTGGTCTGTCCCCCCACCTCCTCGATCCCTGCCCTGCTCCCCCAGGTGCAGAGCCTGCATGAGCATGTTCTTTTCATTCCTAATCCCACCAGGCTCCAGGGGAGGAGTTCCTGCACGAGGAAAGCAGCAGGGATAGGCAACAACGTGAAGTGTTTCAGATGATGCTTCTGGAGGCACCTAATTTCTTTCTTCATTCCCACCAGTCCACATTGGAGCGTTCCCGAGGTCGGGTTGGGGGTTCAAGCTTCTGCCTTTTCCAGCACATGGAGCCACTTGGGTGCTGAACACAGCTCAGGGCAGACAGAGGCGTCTTGCCAACGATTTATGGACATCTTGGTCCATCCTTGAGGATGCAGAGAGGACCAAAGCTGGGCTGGAGGTCCCAGATGGACAAACATTCACCGTTACTCAGCGTGGGAGCTGCCAAGGACTGTGGTGTTGCTAAAGGACTGTTTTGCTCCTAAATCACACTTCCAGCTGAGAGCTGCAAAACAATTGGTGGGGGGGAGCCAGGGGGGTGTGGGGTGTGTACAAGTTGTCCTTTCAGTTTGCCTCCTGACGCCTCCTCTGAAGGAATTGTGTGCTGGCTCCAATCGTTTAGCCCAAGAATTTAATGATGCTACTAATAATTAGCTGTTCCTCACACTTTACACTGGCTCCTTAACCACACTGACCTTTTGGGTTGTTGTTGTCATTTTCCAGCACTCCTGCATAAACAGTTTCCCCCCCTCCTCATTCCTTCTCCTGTTTCAGCTGCACTGGGGTCGAATTTGCACAATATGCAAAATCCAGGCAGCTGTCTCTGGGCAGCACCTTTAATACTCCAGCAGACTCTAACTGGGAGAGGTTATCTCCAAGCACACACCAGGGAGTGGCCAGCAGCTGTCCCAGGGCAGGGCTGAGGGTGCTGAGCTGCTCAGCACATCCGTGACCTCCCCTCTTTTTCATTATTTTATTGCACCAGGTCAAAGATGTGAGGAAACCCCCAGGAGGAGGAAGGTGGAGGGAATTTCCACTGTGAAATTACAGCCCATAAACCATCAGTTCAACCATTTCTTTCAGGTGGACCCTGATTTATGCTGGTGCAGGGGTATGGGATGGGCATGGTGGGGTACATACAGTTCCCCAAGACCTTTTGGATGGAGGGTAATGTGGAAATGTAAACTCTAATTACAGCTCCAGTAAGCTCCAGTTTTTAATTAATTGCAGATTAAGTTAAAAATAGGATTGGTTATATAAAATATATCTTGAAAGCCCTGGCCTTGCTGCTTACACAATACCTGGGACAATGGTCTCTGATTAGGGGTGAAAATGCTCGAGGTGCAATTGGAAAATGATTTGGGAACAGCTGGTTCTCCTGCTCTGACATCCTCATCAAAATCACAGACTGGGTTGGGTTGGAAGGGACCTTAAAGATCATCCAGTTCCAACCCCCCTGCCATGAGCAGGGACTCGTGACAAACTGGGTTTCAGTCCCAGGGGAAGGGGCTCCCCAAGTGTCCCATCTTGTTCAGGAAGCAGAAAACTCACCAGTCCTTAACCAGTCACCACCAGCAAGTCTGGTGGCTCCTCACTGGTGCCTACCAGGCATGGCAGCTGTAGCCCCAGAGCTTGACAACTCCACTGCTCCTCTCCGGAGGTTATTTGTGTTGGCCAGTGCCCAGCTGAAGAGCAGTTCCTTTCTCTTCTGTGTGCATGCAGAGCTGGCTCTCAGATGGGCAAGATCTCGTGCTGCTTGGCATTCGCTACCAGGACCTCCAAGGACTTCAGCCAAGAATAAACTACCTTTCCCAATACATTGCCTGCCCCTGCCACCAAGGAGGGTGGCAAGGCTGGCACTTCTTATAGCTGGGGACTGATCAAAGCAGGTGGGAGAGTCTGGCTGGAGAGCATCTTTGGGTGGGAGAAGCTCTGATCCTAGCAGCACGGACTGAGACAGGGCTGCCTCCAACCCTCAGAGCAGCTGCAGGGACCTTTGGCAGCTGGTTTTAGCACCAGCCACGTCTTCTGCAGCTCTTTCTACTGAGGTGCCTCCCGTGCAGCTGTGAACAGGCTCCAGATCCAACGGCCTCTGGCTCAACCCCATCCCGTGACACATTTGTTCTTCGAAGCTCCGTGTCTGGCTCTCTCCTGGGAACTGAAGGTCCTGTGCAGGAGATGATGTGGTTGCCCCTGTTTTTGCAGAGCCTTTTGCTGGCTGCCAGCTCTGCCCCGGTGTTATCTCGTTATCTCACCCTGCTCCAGCTCTCCACGTTCTCATAAACACTTGGAGTGTGGCTGCATATAAAAGGAAGAAGAATGTGGCTCCAGACTCCCACTCCGCTCCCCAGGGGGCCAAGCAATTCCTTGCAGGGCCTCATCACAGCAAAACAGACAGGATTTAATTTAATTCATTTTCCTTTAATCTGAAAAATAAATAAATAAATAAATAAACAAAAGGCTATCTGACATCTGAGGAGCTGCTTGGAGATCATCAGAGCACGAGGTGGGTCCTCTGCAACATGCAGGGATTTCCCTGGATCATCCCAGGAGCCACGGCCAGGAACTGGGGGTGAGAAAAGTCGCTGTCCTCAGAGCAATGGAATTGTCTGAGCTGCTGGGGGACAAGGCAGGTGCTGGGGGAGGTGGGATGCAGGATTGTGGGGACCTGTCCCATGAGTGACAATGAGCAGACTGACAAGCATGGTCACAGCCTGGGTCAGCCAAGGGCTGTACTCACCTTCCTTGCTCCTTGTAACACCTTGGAAGCTGCTGTTTGTGGGACCAAAGCTGCAGGTCCTGCTAGATCCTCTCTGTTCTCCAGCTGTGCATCCTCCAACTGGCCCAGCCAGCACCTCTATCATGGGCTTATCTATGAAACTCCCCAGAAATCCCTGGGACCACTTCCATCCTGACCCATTGTCCTCCCAGAAGGAGGTCAAAGTCTCCTACGACAGCAAAGTTTGGCACTCTGAGGCTTCCTTGAGTCATTTAAAGCCTTTGTGCCCTTCCTCACCCTGATGGGGTGGTCTGCAACATGCTCTCACCCCAAAATCACCCTCCTACCCCCTCCTCTGATCCGGCCCCACAGGCACACACCCAGAGGGTCACCCATCCCATGGAGAAGCCCCATATGTACGTGAGCTGCTCTTTCTCCTTCCAAGGTGGGACTCCTCATCGTCAGAGGCGACGTTGTCCTGCCGAGCCGTGGCTTCCCGAGGCAGCATCTTCCTTCTCACCAGCTCATTTCTGGCTGGAGGCCCAAACACCAAGTGTTTGTGTAAGAAAAGGAACATCTCTGCAAAACATCATGACGTCTCCTGAAAAGAAGGTTTTGCTGAATCCAGGCATAAACACTACAAGAGGGAGAAGTTTTGGCAAGAAGGCGGGCGGGTCAGATCTACAGCTTCCATTAATTTCAGGAAAGCTGAATGTCTGAAACCACTTGCACAGTTTTGAACGGCTAAGTTCCAACATCTGTTCCAGAGACAGGAGGAGAGACTGGAGTTAATTTGCGGCACCAACTCTATTTTATTAGTGGAAGCGCCAGGAAAATTCCTTCTCATAAACACGGGAACTTCTGGATGGTAGTTCTGGCTCTGAACATTCACCCTGGACCTCCTTCTTTCTGTGCCACTTGGGATGTCACACATCCCACCTGAGGGCCATGGTGAGGAGCACTCTGCTGTGGGTACAGGCTCGTAACCCCTTTGATGGCTGGAAGGGCTCGATGAGCAACCAACGCTCCTCAGAGGTGGGCGTGTGGACGGTCTCTGCCACCTGCTACCCAGGAGACATCGCTGGAGACACTCAACCTACCCTGGGATGCCCTCCCCCGGGGTGGGGGCCGAGGTCTCCTCTCACAGCTGGTATTTCTTCAGCAGCTCGCTCTGCCACTGCCTCTTCTTGTTGGGAAAGGCCACGGGGATCTTGATCTTACGGAAATCCTCGATGCACTTCCCCAGCTCGGACTCCAGCGCCCGCCTCTCCTTGCTGACCGCGGGCACCAGGGCGGGGCTGATCTCCACCCCGTTCTCCTGCACCGCAGCGTGGTCGCTGCTCCGCCTCTGCCCCGCCTGCTTCACCTCCTCCAGCTTCTTCAGGGACTTGGAGAGGTCCAGGGTGTTGGGACGGGCTGGGAGATCCTCAGGAGCTTCTGGCCACGGCAAGGAGTCGGTGGAGCTGGGGTCCTTCGCCTCCAACTGGGTGTCCTGGCCTGGGAGGGTCTCGTCTGTGGCCGGAGGTGGGGTGGGCTGCTCATGGCTGCTCATGCTGGAGGTCACCAAGTCATCCCCACCACCAGGGCTGGCTGGGTCCTGCCTCGGCTCCTGGCTTTGCTTCGGCTCCTCAGGGTCACTGTGGGCTGGGGAAGGAAAGCAGAGAACCAGGTGAGGAGAAAGAGCTTGAGGAGCCCCCGGTGCCAGGCTGCACGTCGAGCAAAGCTGGGCTGCAGCCACCTTGGCTCAGCTGGGCAGGGCACAACCACAGCTGGGTCAGATCTGGGTCTCAGTGGGGTGCCCACCACGTGGGTGAGTCCAGTTCTGGCAGAGACCTTCTCAAAATGTTGCTGTTTTCGCATAGATTTATTTTGAAAGTGGCTTTGGTTTGGTTTGTCTGTTTCTGTTTTGTTTTTCCCTTCCCCAAAAGTTCCTGTTTTTCTAAATACCTTGGGCAGGGCCGTGGTCCTTCCTGCTCTTTGAAAACTCTGGGAAGAGCTGGCTGCATTTCTCATCATTGTTTTCACTTCTGTGGTTGTTTACAAGCTCAGATCAGACACACCGAGGCTTTCTTCCCCTCCCAAGAACAACATTTGGTTTTCTGAGCATCACCATCAGCCTGGCAGGAGTTTTCATCCCTTAACAAATGCTGCCCGGGGGAGCTGATGGACCCCAGAGCAGCTGAGGGTGGCTGCAGGGTAGACCCATCAAACCCACCCCATAAAGAGCCACTGCTCAGTTGCTTAAAAACACAAGGCACTGAAAACAGAGCAAAAGGTTTTCTCTAAAATATCTAAATTCCTTACCTGCTGGCATTTTTAATTTTAAATACATCTGCTAGCAGAGATAGAAAGCAGACTATAAAGTATTTCTATTTTAAATTCCTCATCCTACACTCTGCCCCCCTCCCGGAAGCAGAAAATGTCAAGGTGGATTTTTTTTTTTTCCTCGAAAACTTTTTTGTAAGAATGGAGTTTGGTTTTGTTCCCACCCTCCTTCCTTCCTTATTTTTTTTAATGTTGACATTTACTTGAGCAGCTCCAGCACCGAAATGACTAGAGGTGGAAAGCTGAAATGTCATCCATCACTGAGCAGAAACCTTGAAGGCTGGATTTTATTTGGCAAATCTCTCCAGGAAGATACAACGCTGCATCTCAAAATTCTTTGAGTGATGGGATAAATTCTCTAAGTTCTTATGCAGCTTTTAATCATCTTATCAGTGAGCCTCACAACTGCGTTTGGGGAATGGGGAGAGGAGGCCTGGGGATCAGAAGCAGAATCACCCAAATTCATACAGGGAGCCTATGGCTTAGCTGGAAACTGATTTCAAATCTCTAGCATCTTAGCTCCCAGACCATCCAATGACTGTAGCTGCCTTGGTATAGCTTGGTTTTGTTGGTTTTTTTTTTTCTTTCCTAAAGCTTTCAACACATTTTACATCAGATGATTCCCCTTTGAGGCACAGAGAAGTGAAATAACATGTTAAGGTCACCGGGCTGAGAAGAGAAACACCTCTGAGGTGCAGCTCCTGCTCCACTCTCCACACCACATCACGCCCAGGCTCCAAACCTGTCACCTCCATGTCCTCAAAATCCCTCTGCTCATCTTCCTGTGCTTCCCAGGACTGATTCAGAGCCATGGTAAGATGCTGAGCTCCAGGAGAGCAGCATAAGTGTGTAGCCCCACGCTTTGCTAGAGCACAGGTTAGCTCAAGCATGACCTCTCTGCTATGAAGCCACCAAGCAAGTGATGTTCAGGCCACTCCTGTGCCTCTCCCATGCACTGTCCCCTGTCAGTGGACAGCTTGGTCCAGAGCTTTTGCAGGTACTGGCAGTGTGCAATCCTGCTGATTTAGATGCAGTGAGGTAGCTCAGGACATCTCTAGGTAGCCAAGAGTCTGTGAGTCTTAATGTGAGACAAGAAGCTAGTGAGTCTTAATGAGTTGTCTTTGGAAATGCTCATTAATTGCCCATACAATTAACTTACCTTTGTTCTCTCTCCTTCACTGAGGGCACTGCTATCTCAGGCTGTTCTGGCTGGTTCTCACACTAACATCTGCAGAAATGATCTTGCACTCACTGAGGAGTGCAGAGCTCAGCAGGTTTTTATTTCCTCCCCACATGGTGCCGAAACACTCGACTCCTCCTGGCCGAGCATCACGAGTTCACCTGCACACATCTCCAAACAGCAAAGGGCCAGAGGGGAGCCAAAAAAGCAAGGAGAACTTGCAGAAGTTTTCCAAGGAAAGTCAGGTCCACGCTGGAATTTGCAGGATTCAGCATCAGGAGGATGGCAAGGGGTGGATGTTCATCTTGGCCACTCTTCCACATCAGCCAGCAGGAGGTGTGACTGGTGCAAGACACTTTGGCCTGGGGATCTGTGCTTAGCCCTGTATGCCCAGTCCCAGTTAAGAGGCTGGGCTGTGATATTGGGATGAGCAGATGTTTTCTTTCTGTGCTAGTGATTTAAAGAACATTGGGATCACTTTGGCTGAAGTCTGACCTGGCCCAATCCCGATGTAGAATGCCATGGACTCTGAAGCAGTCTAGGTCTTCCAGGATCTTTCCTTGCTCTTGAGCTTCTCTTCAGCTTTGGAGAAATAACTTCATTTTTCCCTGGACTAAGCTCTCCTCATGCCAGGAAGAGCCTCTGTGGGGCCAGCCTGTCCCTGGCAATACATGGATATCACTCCCAAGATGCTGCTAGGACACCTCACAGCTACCAAGTCAGGAGAGAAGGTTGTTATATAGGATTTTCTCATCCTTTTTAATTTTTCTTTGGCTTTACCTCCTCTGTGACACTGTCATTTGCTTTAGAGCATCAATTAGAGCACAGAAGTGACACTTCCGAGGCAGCCCCATGGTGCTGATCGGAGCCCTGCCGAGTGCAATTAATGGGCTGGGGCCGGTGCTGAGCTGGTGCTTGGTGGGGGGAAGCACACGCTGTCCCCACCCCTTGCTGCTTTTCTGGAGAGCATTTTGTTTTCCCTGAGTGTGTGACAGGGAGATGAACTCGCCCTGTGTCAGGAGCCCCGCGCCCAGGCTCGCACTCTTGTGTTTGTGTCAGTGCTTCCAGCTGAAGGGGGTTGTTGGGAGGGCTGGATGCAACAGCAGCTGCCTTCCTGGGGCATCTTCAGCTCAGCCCACCTCGGTCTCAAAGATCACTTTTCCATTCCCACCATTTGTTGCAGAGACCTGAATTTCCCCAAAATAAAACCTGAGATTCTTCTCTTCATTTTTTTTTGTCCCCAAAAGAGCATTCTCTGAGCCCACACCAGGCAGTCAAGCAGGGAGTGGGTGTCACAGGAAAAGCCCCACCGGGGTAGGTGCAGAACTTGGTGCATCTCAGGCTGTTTCTATCCACAGACTGGTTTGGGTTGGAAGGGACCTTGATAATCATGTCATTCCACACCCCCTGCCATTGAAGGGACACCTCCCTCTAGACCAGGCTGCTCAAAGCCCTGTCCAACCTGGCCGGAGACACTTCCAGGGATGGGGTATCCACAACCCCTCTGGGCACCCTGTGCCAGGGTCTCAGCACCCTTGGGGGGGCAGCTCCCGGACCCCACGGGTCTCAGCTCTTGCCACTGCCTAATAGTTGCTTGAAAAGCCAAGCTGAGCCTAAAAACTGATGCCTGCTCTCCCGGTTGGCTCTAATTTCCTTTCTTTCATCAAAGGAGGACGAGGCTGGATATAAATAAATGCCTGTGACCCTATCTGCCCGCAGCAGCAGCCTCTGCGCTCCCCGGAGCCTCCGCTGCGCCGGCTGCCGCTAAACCTGCGGCGCTGGTGCGAGGGGATTAACTGCCATGGCAACCCCGGCAGGACCGACCTGGACAGACAAACAGCCCTGAAACGCCAGGTTCTTCCTCCACCCTGCGGAGCAACGTCCAGAGAGAGAGATTTCAGCAGCACGGGGGCTGCTTTTGGGGTTGGAAGGGGATGCTGAAGGGGCAGATGGCACCGGGAGCTTCACGCCCGGCTGTGCCAAGGTGCTTTGCTCCCAGGCTGGTGCCACCCAGCTGGGCTGGCTCTCCAGGGAGCCCGGAGCCCTTGGCAGAGGTGCTGAGCTCGGCAGAAAGCCCTGGCTGGGCTGGTTATCTGTGAGTTGCAGGCGCTGAGAGCGGCTGGAGCCCAGAATTCATCACAGGGGTGTGAGAAAATCTGGCTTGGGGTCCCTTGCTGCTGTTTTTCTAGGGGATTCCTGCTGTTGCAACGTCTCAGCAAGAACTGGGAGAAAAACCTGAAGAGCAAGGCTTGCCTCTTGAAGGACCCACCCTTGCAGCCTTAAAAAGAATCCAGATTTTTTTCCCTGCCGTCCAGGTTGTCAGGAGGAGTCAAGGTGGGTTCAGGAGGCAGAGATATCAGGTTTGCTGAGTGGATGGAAAGCCCAGCTCTGCAGGGTAGAGGAGAGCTGGTCACTGGGACCTGCTGATGGTGGCACCATCTGTTGTTCCCTGGCTGCCCAACGCCCTGGGTGGGGTGTATCTCCATTCCCAGCTCCCTCCACTCCAAGGTTCCATGCAGCAGCTCCAGCTTTATGGCAGGGACGAGAGCTCCAACACATTTTGTTTTGGCAAAGCAGGATGGATTCAGACACGAGAGGTCAAATTCCGGTGACGGTGCAGAGCCAGCCCCTCAAGTTCTCAGCTGCTGTAACTGAAGCCAACGGAGCCATGGGGATTTGCATCAGCAAAACATCTGGCCCAGGGCTGGCGTTTCAATAAAAAAAACACATGAAGGAAAAGCAGCTCAAGAGGAGCTGCTCTGTGGACACCAAACCAGCACAGAGCTCACCTGGAAGTACTTCTGCCGGGTCTGTCTTGAGATCCAGGATGGGTTCAGAAGAAGACATGTGCTTTTTGGAGCTGTGCTCCGTTTCTGAAGGCTGGGGAAGAGGCAGGTCAAGCCAGGAGCTACCTAAAAAAAAAAAACAAAAAAACAAAAACCCAATAAATTAAAATCAAGAACCAGAAAACATCAAGGCCCAAAGAAGAAAATCTCAGAAGGCAAGTGGTGCTCAGGGAGGGTGAGAAAGGGCCTGGGCTGTGTGTGGTGGTCACACTCCACGTCTGGTTGTCTGCAGAGTCTAAAGCATCTCCCAGAGCAGCACACTGGGTGCCCAGGGTGGGCAGTGATCTGACCAGAATTTGCCATGAACCTCCTCAGTGCCTCCCAGACCTCCTCTTAGGGTAATATTTCAGACAGTGCCTGCAACCACCTCCCATAGCCTCCCACCCTGGATGTTCTCCCTCCTCCTCTGAAGCTCTTCTGCCTCTTTCCCAAACCTTTAGCTCATTGGCTTATCCAGATATTGCTTTATTTCCACTCATTTTGCAAAGAGCAAGAAAATCCCTAAGCCCTTATCCCAAGCAAAGATTAGTGCCCCAGCTCTTCCATCCTTCTCCCACCTGACATTTCTGTGCAGACACTGCCACTTCCATATAGGAGAGGTATAGCTTTGGACCTACCTGGAGCCCCTGCCCCATTTAGGCTGCTCCTGCATGCACAGTGGGTATGAGGTCAGAATGGGACACACATATGTGCACCCATACAGAGCCTGGGACACAGCCCACCACCCCCCCTCATCCTCAGAGGTACTTCTCTCACTCAGCCAACACACAAAAATAGGTTGGGTCTGGGCCAGGTTGACGCCATCTGTCCTTGCCCCTATCCCAGCCATGACCCTGCCAGGTCCCCTGCATACAGCCACCGTGCCCACCAACCTCTCAGTGGCCAACTGCAGTGCAGGTGAAGCCCTCCAAGCACAGAGCCCTCCAGGAGCTGCCCTGCAGCATGGCCATCTCCACTCTTGCAGGAGGAGCAGCAGCCTTTGGCCAAGGTCACTCTGATTTGTCAGGCAACCAGAACGTGCTCCACCTCAGCGTGGGAAGCAAGGGGTGGAACTGGGCACCCCAGCCTTCAAAAAGCTGATGGCTTGTGGTTGCCAGAAGCCAGGACACCAGGGGACTGCCCTGTAGACAACCTGGCCACACTTAACCTCCAGCAAGGGGTCAGAATAAGATGCTGCCTCCAGGAGAGGGCAGCAGAATCCCAACGTGCTCCTTGCCTCTTGCCACCCTCATTAGTTGTGGTTGCTGAGAGTCAATTCCCGACTCTTTCCCAAGCTGTGAACATGGCCTTCTGCTTCTCAGAACAATAATCTTCACCCAGAGATTCTGGCAAAGTCTTTGTGGTCACCACCTGTCAGTACATCCATCAAGGTTTCTAACTAACAGCCCAGAGATGCTATTTTTGCACCCAGTCAAGCAGAGGGACGTGCTGAAGTCCCAGCCTGAAAGCTGGAGGAGGAACCCTGAGCCAAATCCAGCACCACGGGGCCCTTGCAAACCCTTTAGGGAGCTGTGTGGGATGAACTGGGCAGAACTCACCACCCAGCAGCTGCGGTGACTGGTCTCAAGTTATGCCAGGGGAGGTTGAGGTTGGAGCTGAGCAACAATTTCTTCCCCTCCAGGGCTGTCCCAGGCTGCCCAGGGCAGGGTGGAGTCCCTGTGACCCCTGGAGGGGTTTCCAAGCCCCCCATGGAGCTGTGGTGCTGAGGGACAGGGGGCAGTGGTGCCCTGGCAGTGCTGGGGGTGGTTGGACTCTGTGAGCTTAAAGGTCTCTTCCAGCCAAGATGATTCTGAGATGTCTGCTGACAGACCTGTCCCCTGCAGTCCTCGCTCACACAGCACAGAGAACAGCAGCCACCACCTCCACATGGGACAACCATATTTGGCTTCCACCTGAGGCCCTGGAACACCCATGGAGGGGGAAAGAATTTCTGATAGAGTAAGACCTGCAAACCCAAGGCTCCATCACTGCATCTGAAGGGCTGAGGCTCCCTGGGTACATTCCAGATTCCTTTCCAGCATCCAGCAGCCCTTCAGCAGGGGTTAGACCGCTGGGTTCCTGCTCCCCCAGGCTGTCGGGCAGCAGATGAGAGTGGCCATGCAAGCCAGTGCTTATTAAAGATTTAAAAGGCAAGCTGTCAGCAGTGCTGCTAAAGATGGGCTTTGCCTCTTATAGCTCTATCCCTCTCTAATACTAATAGGATTGGGAGGAGGAGGAGGAACAGCAGCATGAGGACCAGCTGAGGGCAAGGGGCTCCTCCTCACAGATGCTGTTCACACCTTGGGGGGATCTGTAACACTTTGCTCACCTTCCAGCACTCCCCCCTCAGGTCTCTGGGGTTTGGGGTGAGCCCCTCAGGCTCTGCAAAGGGAGGTGGTGCAGCCTGGAGGCAGAGGCACAGAGGAGAACCCACCTGTCCCTGCTCCAAGGAACAGCAAACATCCCCCCCATCCTCCCCTGGGAGCTGGCAGAGGGTGCTGCTCTGCTCAGCATCCTCCTCAGGAAGAGCCACATTAATCCCCATTCTGTGCAAAACGACAGCTGGGCAGTGGCTGGAGTTTCCATTTTTTGCTAAGACTTTTTGGGATCGGAAGCCTGGATTTGGACCAGGCTGGAACAAACACAAAAGAGCTTCATCCTTCTCTGCAGAGGAAGATGCTAAAAACAAAATCTGTGCCAGCATCACTACTTGAGCTATTAAACAGTTTTTAGTGATGCATCTCACAAAACAAATGTATTCAACAAGGCATTTGGAGAGGATGTAAACTGAACATGTGATTTCCTTCTCAGTTTCAGCAAAACTAGACCAACTTCAGGATATAGTTAAGGTTAAAGCTGTGCCAAGAGAGGCCTGTTCCATCCCAGTCTGTTGTGGTTTTGGTTATTTTTCTTTCCAAGTTCTACTTAATATTTCACGCTCTCATTCTCCCCTTTGGATAAATTAATTTAGTGAACTGCTCAGATCAATTGATGCTGAAGGACATAGTATAAATAGTTTTGCTTAATTGCCTGGTGCCAAAGGTGAGGTAGAAAAATCCACATTTTCTCCACAAATAGGGTTGGTTTTTTCCCCTGGTTTGCAAGGAGTCAGCAGCGGGGATAACTGGTAAACCCTTCACCCCACATCCCTGGAATCAGCCTGTGTCCTTCATGGGATTCCTCTGCTTTCTGCATCCTCCCTTCAGCGGGTAGGATTTCTCCCTTTCCATGGTCACCCTGTGCCCTACTCACACCTGGACCTGCCCCAGCTGCCAAGAGCATCCAGTGTCAGTTCAGAGGGGTGACATCCCTGCTGTGCTGGACTGGAGAAGGAATTCTTGCAAGCAAAGATTACTAATTGGCAGCATCCAGGATTTTACCCACTGAGGAGAGGGGAAAACAAACTGCCCATGACACCTGTGGTCACAAAGGGATGCAGAAGAAGAGTCAGGACTAAACTCAGACCAAGAGGTAAAAAAACCCTAAAAACCCTTCAGGACTAAACTCAGACCAAGAGGTAAGAAAACCCTACAAACCCTGAAGTCATCACCATGTGCTGGGAGGCTTTCTGCCACTCTGAGCACACCAAGGATTGCAGGTGCTCGTAGCAATGACTTCAACACCATGAGCTCATCTTGCTGTTTAATCAAGGCCATATATGCAAAGTACAGAGCAGCTGTAGAGCAGCTCCAGTGTCTGGCTTGATTGGAAGTAATGGCATTGGAAGCATGAAGAGGCTGTTAAAGCATCACAATTAATTTGCTGACTAAACACAGGACACTGCAATTGGCTCTTGGTCTTAGTCCTAAATTAAATCCTTCTTTGGGGGTGGACAAAGCAAGACTGGAGAGGAGAGGCTCTAAGTAGACCCTTGTGTCCAGCTGAGCCATCCTTGGGGCAGGGCTCCAGCCCATATGTGCAGTACTCCTCCTCCAGCCAGAGGAGACAGCAGAAGCATCATTATCTCTTTCCAGCAGTGAGCCAGAGAGAGACAAAGCAACTTGCAGAAAACTAGACCCACCTCACCCCCAAAAAAGGGGCAAAAACCTATGGCCTGCAAAGTTCTCCTCCCACCTCACCTTTCTTCTGCTCTTTCTGCCTTTCCCTATTCTGAGAGGCTTTGAGGCCAAGATACCACTCACTGGAAAAATCTGTCAGAGTCTAATCGAGCCCTGGTGAGCTTTCCTTCCACGCTGCAGCTGCAGTTCTCCCCTTTCCATTTCCTTTTTGGAGCATCAAGTCCTTTGGGCGATGACTATTTGTGGTTCTGGACGTCAGCCTTCCCTGAAAGCTGAGGAATGTGCAGAATAAAACCTCCCTGTGCAGCTCTGGGAGCCAAGCACAAGCTGAGCAGTGTGAGAGGGAGGTGCTGCTTTCCAGCGAGACAGAGAGACACTCAGTCCCCCCCTTGGCCAGCATCTCCAGACACACAGATGCTCACACTGGAACATCTTATTAAGTGTTCCCACTCGCACGCTGGAGGCTGGTACTGAGAGGTGGCTGTTTCCCCTTCACGCCTCCTCTCCAGCTCTGATCACCCTCTCAACAGATGAAAAACCAGGACCTGGGAAGACTTCAAAGTCCCCACTGAGAGGTGTTGGCTCAGCTCCATGGCTGGTCTCAAACCCAGTTTGTCCCACAGACACAGCAGCCTCTGGGGTGTGGAGGGACCAAACCCATCCAGGAGGCTCCCGTGGCCAAGCTGGGATCACAAGCAGCACAACAGACACCTTCTTGCCCAGAGACCTGAACTCCCATCTCCACCAGCACCCTCAGCCTCTCCCAGGACAGGGTTTTTTTACCTGGAACACTGCAGTGCCTGGACAGCTGCCTGGTGAGTTGGCCTCGCACAACGGGACCTAGAAACAAAGGAGAAGGTGTGGGTCTGGGTCTCTGCTCCACCAGGATGGCTTTCTGGTGAAAAAACTTCCAGGGAATATTCCCTTGCATGCACACCATGAGCCCAGACAGGTTTACAGGGCATGATGCTCGACCATCTCTGGTAGGTACCCCCAGAGCATTTAATGCCTTTCTGAAGGGAAATCTGACAACTCCCTTAGTCCATCCACCAGCTCAGAACCATCTCAGCCTGTCAGAGATGTCCTTGCACTACCAGAAACGAGCTAGTTCCTGTAGCTAGCTCAAGGCAATGAGCCAAGTGCATCCCTGCCCTCAGGATGAGGGAGACTTCAGAGCAGACCAAGCCCCCCAAGGTCTCCCTTTGCACCCTTGAGGAAATCACAAGCTTGAGCATCACCACAACCACATCTCTACTCGTGTTTTTTTTCCACCTGGATGAGCAAAGGAGCTGCCCTCTTGCTCCTTGGAGGCCTGCCCCTGGTTTTCATCCCTGGAAGCCTGAGCTGTAGAAAGGTATTAACAGGCTGTTTTCTGCTTGCTGAGAGGGAGGGGAAGGGCTGCAGGACAGCCCCAAAAGGTTTTGTTGCAGAGGAACAGTGGGCTGAAACAAGGCATTTCTCCCTCTCTGGTTTTAGACTATTACTGAAAAGACTTTTTTTCCCTAGGAACCCATTAGTACAACACAGAGAGGCAGGTTAAAATATCACTCAGTCTCAAAATCTTGTTTGAAAAGGGGAAATTAGAATATTTCATTTAAAAAAAAGCCTGCAGAACGTTTTCCACATGCCAAAAAAAAAAAAAGAGGTTTTTCAGCCCTACTTGCTCTACTTTTTGATGAATTTCCAACTGGTCTTAATTAACCCCAAACTTGCATTTTTTTCAGCAAATAAATGGCTCACCCAAGCACGCTTGCAAAGAACCATTTAGCAATTGCACCAGCTTCTGTAGGTAGCAAGCAAATTGAAATAATAATTAGAGGCAGAATTAAAACCTACCTGTTGGCTTCTAACATACTGGGGGGGGGGAAGAAAACAACTTCAAACCCATTTGTCTTATGTTAAGTCAAACTAGTGGATAATGGAGACCAGTTAATACAGTTTCCTGAGGGCTTTTTGATAAAGGCCATCAAAGAGGCTTTTAAGGAAACTCAATAGCCCAAGGGGGATGTTTGAACTTCCCCAGAGTATTAGAAGCTTATTAAGACAGAAAAGAAGAAATGGAATCAAGAGTTCATTCTCAAACGTATAAATATAATAATAATAGGAGATCCCCCTGAGCCCATCTTCAGATGAAAGCCCTTTATTAACCACACCAGGGGAAAAGGGTGAGCAGCCAAGGGGAAAAAATTCGCAGGGAATAGAAAATAATCTGCACTGGTCAAGGCTGGTGTAAGAGGCAGCAGGACCTCATCAAGGTACACTAATGAAGGGCTTGCCAGCCCTGTAAATTAAATGGTGAGGGGAGGGAAGCACTGGCCACTTCCCCCACTGCACAAGGCATGAGGAGTTTTACAGGCTGAGATTAGGGTGGAAAGACATGAGGGAGAAGCTGGTGGGACCATCAACCCCCTTTTAAGCTTTTCAACTCAGTGCACCCTCCCAGAGTAAGTTTAGGCAGGAGACAGAAGCCAGGATGCTGCAGGGCACAGGGCATTGCCCACAAGCTGAGGTGAAGCAGAAATTCTCCTGAGTGGAGCCAACACCAACCAGACCAGGGGTTTCTTCCACCTTGGTTTGACACCTCCCTGCCCAAGGCAGGCCATGGAGCCAGGCACCCTCCTGCCTGATAAACCCTCTCCTCCTGATCTTGCTTTCTAATGCAAGAGCTTGCATTTTCAGCCTGCCCATCGAGATGGGCCAGGGCACTTAATCCCTGATGGTTTATTCATTATCAGAAAGCTTTTCACCCTCCCTTGAACATCACTCGGGTCTGATTTGATTACAGAATACATCCAGTGGCGAGTTCCTATTTCTGAGGGAGGAGTGATAATTAGATGATGGCCGTGCAGCCTGGAAGGAGACGGGCAGGAGAAGCCTCAGGAAGAGAAGGAGCAAGTGATGGGTGGAAAAGCTCCATCATCAGCACAACCACAAGCAGCTGAGTCCCTGAAGTCCAGCCTCTCACTTCTCTCCATCCCCAGAAGCTCACTCTGCAGTACATCTTTAGCAGGAGCAAGGCTGGAATGTTTAGTTGGTTTTTTTTGCCACTGGGGTTTGTGGAAGAATTAATCAGAAAATTGCAGCCCACCAGGTTTTAAGGTTGGAGCTAAATCCCTTTAAATCAGTGTCACTGAGCTCCCATCCCCTGATGATTTGATGGCTTGATTTTTTTGTTTCGTTTGATTCTAGTCTTCATAGGAAGGGGAAAAAAAAAAAAAAGCCCTGGATTTTGTTTCAGCTCAAATGTAAAATGGCATGAAACATAAACCATGGCTTTGCTGGATTAAAGGGATACCTTTCCTTTGTGGCTAGCAGGAGCCCTTTCCAGGGGCTGAGGGACTGTGTCCATTTTCTCATCTCATTGTCAGCATCCCCTTCCCTAGGCAGGGATCCCAGTTGCAACAGCACCAAGGGCATACTGGTCTGGACATCCCCAGAGCACTCAGATCTCTCAGAGAACCTCCTCTCCTGTCTTGCCAGCACATGACAAAGCTGCAAAGCATCTTAACCTTGTGACCAGGGTACCATTCTATCATAGGCTGGCAATATCCAGTAGAGCAACACCAGACCTCACCCATTGCCCAGAGATGATCAAAAGCACCCCAGAGAACACATGTAAGGATTCATGTGACACCACCACACAGAGATGGACCAGCAGGGTGACCAGGCACCATTTAACCCATCTTTGAACACACTCTCATCAGATTTGTCTTCATCTCAACCCTTTATGCCCCATGTTGGGTGTCAAAAAAGGGCTATTGGGGGTTTAACCTCTGCTGGCAGCTAAACACAGCTGCCCACCCACCACTTACCCCCACCCTGGGGAGTAAGGAGAACTGGGGAGAATAAATAAAAGGTGAGACCCCGCAATAGCACAAAGAGAGAAGAAAAAAGCAGTACTAATGAAATGGTAGACAAAGTAAGTGATAAAAACCAGGAAGGCTCTACCTGTGCCCAAGATGCCAGCTTTCCCTACTCTGGCTGCAGTGAAGTTACACCCAGAAGCAGCCTGAAAACAGGCAGCAAGCTCCTACCCCAACCTTCCCCTTATATAGGGGTATCAACATTCCCACTGCCTGGGTGGTTGTTTATCCTGGGTTTGGCCCCTCTCAGCTGCAGCCCCTTCCAACTGCTTGGGCCAGCAGCTGATGGTGATAATGAACTTGAACCCAAGCCAGGAGAGATGCCCAGGAGGAAAGATGGAGGAGGACAAGCCTGCTGCTACCTCCTCTCTGTCAAAATTCACACCGTGGCTGATTACAGTCCTGCTGTGGCAGGTGAAGGGCAGAAGGATCCTGCCAGCTGCAGTGGCACTTTCAGGTGGCCTGGGTTTGGTGGCCATACCTTCTCCTGAAAGCTCACGGGCAGATGCCACACCACAAGCCCCTGAGTTGCACGAGTTCCCTGACAGGCACCAAGAGCCTCGTGTGGGTGCTTGCAGTTGCATTTCGAGTCCCCCACCCTCTGTTTATGATATTTCAAGGTGTTTAGATTTCGGTGCTGTGCCCACACCACCCCCTGCCAGCTCGTTTCCTGACGGAAGCCAAGAGAGATGCCAGTTCAGATAGGGCCATGGGTGGAGGTGTGGGTTAATGAGACCTCCTAGGCAGCAGCAGCAGCAGGGGGGGTGCACAGGTAGGCACAGATAAGGCCAAGATGGAAATGAGAGAGCAGCACCATCCTCTCCTCGGCCCCACTTAAAGAGCTCCAGGGGGGTCTAACCCAGCAGGGTGGTGGATGCAGGCAAAGAGCATCCCCATCAACCCCCCCGTCCATGCTGGGGTTGGTGGGAAGGCATTTGCATTCCACCTGCTGGACCTGCTGTTTCTCCTCTGTCAGGAATTGCCCAGGGCAGGACGTTTATTCCAGGCTGTGGCTGGATTCAGTGTTAGAACACTGGAGATGCTTCTTGCCTCGGGATGCAGTGCTCTGGCCTCTGGTTTTATCACCAGTAATTTCAGGGGTTGCCCGGGCAGGGTGTAATAATCCTCCCTTCCTCCTGCTGTGTAGGGTGCAGGGGGAGGATCTGGGGTGGATGTCTGTCTAACCTGCAGTGTTCCAGGCAGGACACACCAGTCTTCCCTCAGAGACCTGCCTCCCCAGTGCTGCACGTTACCCCTGTAGCTGACAGAAAGCTTTTTAGTCCCACTGCAGGGACCTCCTGCTTCCTGCTCAGCCCAGCGAGCAGGGACTATTTTGAGCAGGAAACCTCAGTGAGACTGCCGGGGAGAAGTGGTGAAAAGCTGGTGGTGGGGGAACATTCATGTGAAGAAGGTGGCAGAGCTGGGGTCACGCTCTTGGCACTTGGGTTAGCAGGTTGGGATTTTATCCAGAGGTTGCTCTGCACGCTCTTGAGCTCAGCAGGTTCTCAGTTGGGTGCTGGGATGTCCTGACTGGGATGCTGCAGGGCTGAAGATGATGCTGGGATGCCCTGACTGGGATGCTGTGGGGCTGAAGATGATGCTGGGATGCCCTGACTGGGATGCTGTGGGGCTGAAGATGATGCTGGGATGCCCTGACTGGGA
>JAOEGS010018083.1:0-11504 GCA_025447755.1 Corythornis vintsioides | reverse complement strand
AACTGGAAACCACACAGCTCTGCTGGGGTGCAGCTGAGCAGAGTGGCTGTGCTGCTGACAGCTCCTCCCTGCTGCCAGCCACTAGAATTCCAGCCACCTTGGGAGGCTTGTTTGAAACCCAGGGGGTTATCCCAGCAGGAACAGAAGAAGGTGGAGTTGAGCATCTCTGCTCCAGTCCCACCCCCATGGTGTAAGGGTACCTCTGGCTCTGCAGCTGCCTTCACCAGTGAATCATTTGGCTCCTTTTCCAATCACTTGGATGCTCACTTTTTTTTGTTCAGTAGTCATTTAAACACTTTAAATGGAGCAAACTTGTACAGGCTTTCTGGTAACAAGATGAGCTAGAATATGTGAAAGCTGAAACAAGAAACAGAGTTGGAGTTTTTATTCATAAATTAAAAAGCTTCTGTGTTTCAGATTCTTGGAATGAAACCAATCCAAGCTTGTATGAGATTTAGTGGTAATGCATGATCTTCTTTTGTAACTCTTGAATGATGTATTTGATAATAATGTAAAAATGTACAGTATTGCTGTTGCTAACAAACTCAGAGTTGATTGCCTATAAATATTTTGGTTGTTTTTTGGTCACACACATTTGAGCTGTTCAGCAATGCCAGCCAGATTTGACTATTCTGTTTTTCAGACAGCATTCAGTGGATAGATCTCTTCAGTCTCTCTATGCAACCTTCAGAATGAAGCTCACTTGCTTAGTTTGCTTTTTACCTTCTGTTTCCTTTCAAAGGTAGAGGTTCTGGGAATGCCCAAGGTGCAAGAAAGCACTGCAGCAGTCTGGCTCCAGAGCTGACACCAAACTTCTCTGTGTAAAACTCAGCAGAGAAAGAAGTTTTTTTCTCCTACCTATCAGTTGAAATGTAGAAGCATTTGGTTTCTGCAGAGCAGATTTGGGATTTTTCTGCTTTGTGCTGCTTCTTTTTCCTGGCTGCTCCATGGTGAAGTGAGGATGAGTTGCTGGTGGTATCACACAGAAATAGCCTTAACAGTTACACATGGAGAGAGATCTATGGGAAATGGGTGTGCTTTTAAACATCACCAGAACTCCTGAGGTATTGCAGAGAGGCTGTTCAAATGAAACTTATTTTGGTGCTTACTGCACCCCTGACTTAGCCTAGCAGTGGTCTGTGAATGTGCTGTGAAAACCAACCCAAGCAGTGAGAGGCAAACACTTGGTTTACTCACCAACATGGTTTGTGAAGTGAAAATGGAGGGGAGGGGGGGTGGGGGGGGGTGCATCTTAAGTTGTAAACATTTTGACCTGCTTGCATGGACTTTCTTTAAAGATTGATGTAAGAATTTTGACTTTTTATATTGGAGAAATACAAGAATAAAATCTAAGTTAGTCCTGTGGATGCTGTAGTCATTCCATCTCACATACCACCCAAGAAGTGCTTGTGTTGGGGGGGAATCTTCAATCCCAGCTAAACCCAATCTTTCCTACCTTTTGCCTCCTCCTTGCCCTCTGCCTGTGGTTCATTATCTGCACAGTACCTCCCAAACCAGCTGCCTCAGATCAAACCAAAGCTCCATCTCCCCCAGTGCCTCAAGGAATGAGTAACAACAGGGCAGGATTTCCCTCCTTTCACTGGCTGTGGCTGGGGAGGCTCCTGAGCCAGTGTGAGGAAGCCCTAAGCACTGGGTGCCAGTGTAAGGAATGGATTTCTTTGGCACCACCCAACCCCCCTGGATGTGTCTCCAGCACTGCCAGAGCTCAGCCTGCTCCTGCTGCCCCCCCTCTTCTTGCCTGGCTTGTTGGATCTGCTTCCTTCCACCTTGTTCTGCTGGTGACCAGTGCCTCCCTGCCCTGGCTCTGGAGGGCTTCTGAGAGGCAGAGTTACCCCCTCTCCTTCTCCAGCCTTCTGCCATAGTCCTGTCTGGTTTCCATGCATCACACCTGTGTGAAACACAAGCAGGGGGCAACATGTATGAGTTATAGGAAAAGGCAAAACAACCTTTCCACTCTGAAGACAAGAAGCTTCCAAGTTGTGCTTTTCCAGCTGTTCTTGACCAGTGCTGCTGTGAACACTCAGCTCAAGGGATGAGACCACATGAGGGGGACAACACTCCATGCATGGACTGGTATTCTCATCTCCTAACCTGCAACCTCAGTCCCTGCCTGGGGCACCCTGAGTGCCACAGACCCCCCAAAGCAATGCTCTCTACTTTCCATTCCTAAAGGAGCAGGAAACCCTTTCCCAAGAGCTGCTTGAGGAAGGATGGGGGCACTGACTGAGCCTGGTGTTCAACAGCTCCTAGTTGCCTGATGACCCACAAGAGCTGTCAGTGGTAGCACTGGGTCCCACTGCCCTTCCCTCATCATTTGGTACCCCCAGTTCTGAGGGCTGGGCAGTAAACACCTCCTTTCTGAGTACAGCAAACACCCACAGCAGCTGAAGACAGGAAAAATACCATTAGAATCACCTCATGGTGCCTTTCTCTGCTGAGAAATAACCTTCAGTGGCTGTGCAAGGAGCACAAACCCTGGGCACCACAGCAGATGTCATCACTACCCCCATGCCAGGCTTGGGCAGAGCTTGCAACACCCCTCCCTTGGATTGCACTAGAAACTGGGCAAAACTTTGCCCAAAACTCAGCAGATTTAAACACAAGCAGGCCAAAGGAGAAAAAAAAAACCCAGCAAACAAATAACCACCACCAAAGGCATCCTCTGAGCTTATGTGCCAGAGCAGTCCCCTCTGACTGCTTCAGAGCAGAGCTCTCTCAGGATAGAGCTCTTTTCTCCCCTGACTAGAGAGGAAAAGTGCCTCAGCACTTGGGAAATGAGTTATGACAGGTTCTCCATGTTTACCTTCCTCTCCAGCTTTGACCAGAGGTTACAAACTGCATTGCACAGCCCCTGCAGGGAAATGAAGCTCAGCATCTCTGTAATGAATAATCACTCTTCCTTTTATTTCAGAGTCATATTACATTACAGTCAAGACATGTTATTGACAAAAACCTACCAGACATTTTACTTGGAAGTAACCCTCAAAGAAAAAAAACCAAACCCAAAAAAACAAACCAAACCAAACCAAGAAGGAATGTACAGAAATGGAGATGTCACAATTGTTGATGTCACTAGTCCATTCAGGTGTTTCACAATAATCTCTACGTGGTGGGAATACACTTTCTTGAAAGCTCTAGAAGCAACATTTCACTTGGTTGAAAGCCAGCAAAGGTAGAAAAGAACCTGTTCCATCAGTTCCCAGTGACAACACACTTCACACCCATGACAGAACACGTTAGACCACCACTGAACAGTTGTGCACAAAGAAAAGCCTTCAAATCCTCCTCTCTGCTCAAGGAAACTACTGCACAAGTCTTTTGCACGTGGGTTTTGAGAGCCTGTGGTGACCTCAGCTCCACAGGAATTATCCAGACACTAGCATGTCAGTGCAGTGTCACCACCCCTGCTTGGGATCTCAGCACACACAGCACCAGTTGTGCCAGAGGAAACCCATTTATTTTCCATTTGCTGTAAGCTCCCACTAAAAATGGAGATAAAAGCAACAGTCCCTCCAAGGAGGCTGAGTTTGTAACCATAATGGCAGAGGCAACAGAAGCAACTTGCATTTCCAGACACTGGCTGTGAGGAAAACCTATCTGACTTCAAAGAATCTGGCCCCAAAAAACCACATTTCTCAGCTTTACAGAGAATTAAACTCCCAGCTTGGCTTTATACAGAGCTCTTAAATCAGGTTTTAAAGTCAGACATATCATTTCATCCTTTTAAAGGTGATGATCTATATTAAAGTATGCCTGAAGAGACTCCTTAACAAACAGATTTAAGGAAGCCCATTTAAGATTTCCTACCTAGCAGCTATCACTTGAAAATGCTCTTTAAAAGCACAGTATTTTACCTATCCTTTTGCAGCATGAATTTCAGAAATGCCCTCACTATGGACTCAAGTTCTAACTCAGCACAGATTTCTTTATTATTATCTCAAATTTGTTGAGATAGTTAAAAGAAAGAACTGGTTCCTGCACTCAAACTGGTCTATAATCCACTTTTACTAGCCAATGGAAGCAGAGCATTGGTTTTCCATTAATATAATTAGCAATATTCCATTAGGAACTTAGTTTTCACCCTCCAATCAGCTGCTCTGAAGTCCCACACATACAACTACCTATCCCTGTGCTAAATGGGTCTGGATTCATCCCACCTACTTTGTGGATCAACTGTGTAAGTGCCAGTTCAGCTGCCACCTCTACTGAAGGAAGGGGAAGGTGCTTTCCAAGGGGGATCTCTGGGGGTGGACTAGAAGCAGAGCTGAGCTGTGTAAAGGAAAGGTTGAAGAGGTAGGTGAAGAGAATCCAGGGTGCTGCACAGCTCACCCACAGCTTGCCCACCAGGGCATGGACACCACCCAAGCCCTGCTTGTTGGTAGCAGGGTGAGTGGTGCTGAGCCACTCTGAAGAATAAACTGATTGTGACAAGCCCTGAATGTCCCTTGGGCTGCCACTCAACTAACTGCTGTGATTGTGTTGTCCTTGGGGGTTGGTTTGGGTTTACTAAGTCTGGTGGGAAAAGCTGAATCCTGAATGAAGCTCCAACCATGTCACAAGAAGTACTTAGAGGGACAATACTGGTCACTAACCACTGAAAGCACTGTCTGGTGGAAAACAGTTTGAATAGATATTCTTCATCTCACAAGAGCACAATAAATACAGCACAGTCTATAGAAATGGCAGGTGACACTGAAGTCAGAGGTGAAAGGGAAAAATCCTCCAGGCTGCATCACCATACCCCTGAAGAGTGTAACAAGGCTCCCTGCTGCAACCACCAGAGGTCATTTACACACTCACAGAGCTCACCAGAAGCTCTCCAACTTTTTTTTTTTCTCATTTTTCCTTTTGTGAGGGAGAGGGTTTGGGGAATAAAGAGAGATACAAGAAATCAGGGGAGGCAAAAAGACTGGTTCCCAGAGAAGGTGCTGGACTCCCAGCCAAGATGCACACACACAAAAGGATGAGAAGGCAGATTTAAATCACCTTCCTTCCCTCCAATAAAGAAGCTTTGCTGCTATTTCAGCAGCCTAATAAAGCTTGTGGAGAAAACCAGTGGTATGAGGCTCTAGCTACAAGTGGGTAAACAGCATTTAAGACACAGAAGCTGGTTGTAGAGTGGTTCTATAAGCTGCTACTCCTGTTACTAGAAGGCAGGAATTAAAGAAGATAGCAAACTGTGAGATGTACCAGCTGATGACAATCAGCTAAGAGAAGTTAGCAGATACTCCTAATTAGTGCTGTCATTTTTTTCCTCAGCCTCCTGCTTGATCAGTTAGGATTATTTCCATTAAAATGCAAATTAATGCACGACTAAAGGTAGGGTTACAATGGTTACAACAGAGACTTCTACAAGTCACTCCAAATGCAATCTCTTGTTACATTGGCCAGGTAAGGTCACCCACGTAACACAAGCTAACAAACAAAAGTCAAAAAGAAAATAAAGGAAAAATCTTGTGAATTCCACCAGTTTCCCATTTAATCTGTCAGAATGGGGAAGAAAAAACTCAGTTCTGGGTTCAGATTTTTTTAAATACGATTGTCACATTCAAGAAATGAAAACACAGGAAAAGAAACTGTACAAAGGCAAAGTAGAATAACAAAAAAATATTTTACTAAAACATAAGATTTACAGATTTTCCAGACAAGCCATACAAAATGGTCACAAGCTTCTTCTTAGAGGGATTTGGGGTTGGGTTTTTTTATCCTACACTGGACAGCAGAACCACAAGATTATTAGTGAAGGTGATGGATGTTTTAATGTTCCCGTTTGTTGTTCAGACAATGAAGCTTGTCCATCTACAGCTCTAAGTTAGACTGGGCTAGAGGGGATATTCTAAAGGAGAACTCGTTAGCTGCTCTTACCAATGCAATTAGCATCCAAAAGGGAGGAGGAGCCCACAAAATGAAAACAAAAAGCCCCGCAGCTAACCCTGCCAACCTTCATTCACAGTGCTTGTACTTAAAACCGGGAGGGGGGGGGGAAAGAATGATTAAAAGCAGAGAGATGTGCTGCTGCTTCCAAACAATGTCACAAGAATCCAGATGACACTTCTAGCCTCTGCTCATGCGGGACAACAGTGAATTAGGACAAGACACAGGTTTGCTAATGTGCATTTAATCACCAAAGGATTGGAGATGTCTGGGCTTTATTCTGTAACTTTTCTAAGACTGTGTCCATTAAATGAAAACGAAACAAAACAAAACAAAACAAAAAAAAAAAAAGGAAGAGGTCTTGGCAGAAGGGATGCACACTCGATTTTCAAAGCTCATTTAAATATTATTCATGGCATATAGCCTAGTCCATGCTCTGGCTGTAAAGAGAAAAAAACATATTTAAGGAAAGTTGTCTTTTTGTTTCAAGCTTTATGAATGTAATGTTAAATACTCAAAGACTTTTATCCCACTGCTCCAAGGACACAAAATCTAGTTCTGAGATTAAGGGCAATTTTGAACTCCAGTGGCTACAAATGGGAAGAGGCAGAATGCAGTGGTTTTTTGAATCACAGAACGATTTGGCTGGAAGAGACCTTCAAGATCATCAAGTCCAGCCATTAGCCCTACTACATTAATCCACTACAGCCTTCAACAGAAGCAGGTATGGAAGAGAACCAGCTAATTCCTTCAGCTTCAGTGGAAAAGCAGTGGTGTGCACTTCTATTTTACTTCAAATGTGACACAGCTGCAATTTAGGAATGTGAAAAACTCAAGATGGCAAACAACCAAGAGATCTTTTCTTCTAGCAAACCTTGGCTGCAATTTAGGAACAGGAAAAACTCAAGATGGAAAACAACCAAGAGATGTTTTCTTCTCATGGGAGATGAGAACAAGGCCACTGCAGGCACCTCCTGGCTACCTGGAATGTGACTGCACACAGGGTTTTTACATCCTCCCCAGACCATCAGAATGAGAATAACCTCCCTAGGAGTAGGTTGCAAAGCAGCTAAGTGTGGGGGAGACATCACCTGTTTCTATGGCTTGGGCCTCGTTAGTCTTCCACTGCTCGGCTACGTCGTTGGCTAACGGATCATCCGGGTTTGGAGCGCTTAGCAAAGCCTGGATGGAAAGCAGGACTGTGCGGATCTGCAGTGCTGGGGACCATTTATCTGCAGAGACAGGAGAGAAGAAGCAAGGTGTTCTTCAACCCAATTTCTTTGTGAGGGTTCATTTCAGTTTCTGGAATTAAGGGGGAAAGAAAACACAGCGGCGCTTACCTTTCAAAATATCTAAACATATTCTTCCCAGCTTGTCTACATTGGGGTGGTAAATTTTGGTCATGAAACGTACTTTAGGAGCTGCCATTGGGTATTCCTCGGGGAGAAATAGTTCAAGTTTAAATGTCCCACCCTCAAAGGGGGAATCCTGTGGGCCTGCAATGACCACGTGGAAATAGCGTGCGTTGCTTTCATCCGGCTCCGCCTTGATGCCAGGGACTGGCTCTGCGAGCAAGCGCTGGGTTTCCTGCAAGGAGAAGAAGGAGAGCCAGTGTCACAAACACAACCCCCTGGAAATGCACCTGACCTGTGCAAAGCAGTGAAAAAACAAGTGTTCCTCGTGAGCTGCCTCCCACATCCACTGGAAAACTCTGTTAGATAGCTTCCAGTCAAAGAACATCAGCAGAAGGATGAGGACGTCAAAGGGAACATCTCCTGGCGGGTCCCTCACCTGCTTCTGTGGTGCAACAGGTAACAAGCTGGCCACAAAATTCTTCAGGCTGTCCTCAAAACTCTTCACATCTCATTAAACTACTGCCAAGCTGTTCCTTTTTTTTCCCCAGTAAGGAAGGCAATAATGAAATGTACCAAAAGCATCTGACCCCTCAGTGAAAAGCCAAAGGGTTAAGCCACTCAGAGTTTCTCACACAAGAGCAGACCAATTTCAGACAACACCTGTACTGGAAGCAGATCCCACCTGGAAGAAATGGCTCTGGTGGGAGCACTTTCCACCTCCACAGCCAGCAGGAGCCAGGAAAGCTGTTCTGTAAGGAGCAGAATCTGCTCACATCTCCCACCTCAGGCAGCACCCTGTGCCCACCTTCCACCCTGCTAATGCACTCAGCAGACACAGCAACCCAGAGCTTTCCCTGCTGCCTTCCCAAGCCTCACAGGCACCCCTCTGCTCCTGCTTAGCAAGGAAAAAGAACCCAATGCCAAAGCAGGAACAAGAAGTGCTGCAAAAGCCTAATTTCCTCAGGTAATTTTAGCCCTGTTTCCTGCTTTTTCTCCATCTTGTTTTTCCTACGTACAGTTTTTTCTTTACCACCTTTTTGTGTTGGCTTTCACAAAAGTAAAAATAACCTGACCAAAAAAAAAAAAAGGTAGTTTGTGTTATATTCATTTGTTCTTATAGTTGTATAGCATATTTATTCTGTGTCAATAATAGTTTACAAGAAAAAAAAAACATATTACCTCTACTTGGCTTAATAAATTCTTCAGACATGGCTGGGCTGTTACAGTACAGGCATTTTGTGCAGATTTGCACAGCATTAAGTGACATGTCTGAAATAACATCTCACTATAATAAAAAACAAATGCATAAATCCAGGAGTCACAGTAGTTAATGCAGAGACACAGCCAGTCACCTCAAAATGATCAAGGTCCTACATCATACTGTTGAAGTTAGTAGATTCACAAACACAACAATAAATTTATCTGCTCCAGTTCTTTGTTGTGACTAGATATTGCTGTTTATCTGCACAGGCTTTAGCTGCCAGTGCCACTTGTACGCCTCCCTGCAAGGCCATCCAAGCTTCCCAGAGCTGTCTGCACTCACTTCTGCCAGTAGAGCTTCCATACTGCACAGGAATTTGTCATGTGCTCAGAATTTATGTTCTGCTGGCTGTTGTACTGTGATTTTTGCTGGAGAAAAGCAGTTAGAATGAATACTTAAAGCTTCAGTTCAGGGTTGTGAGCAGTGGGGCAGAGTCCAGCTGGACACCTGTAATAGTGGGTGGTCCCCAGGGGGCAGTTCTGGGTCCAACATCTTCATCAGTGCCCTGGATGAAGGCAGAGTGACCCTCAGCATGTTCACTGGTGGGACTGAACTGGGAGCAGTGGGTGACACCAGAGCTGGGCAAAGGGAACCTCATGAACCTGGTCCAGGGAGGTTCTGCTCTGCACCAGTGAGACCACACTGGAGTGTTGTGTCCAGTTCTGCTCCCCCAGTTCAAGGACAGGGAAACACTGGATGGAGTCAGTAAGAAAGCAGAGATGAGCTCTGTAAAAGCATGAAACATTGTCTGTTCCAGCAAGTTTCAGCAGGAGTGCTGCCACAGCTGACTGGGCCAGTCCCCAGCCCCCCACTCAGCTCACCTGGTCCCCAGACCACCTCCCCTGTCACCATATGATGCTCATCCTGGGCAGCCAACGCTGCCTCTAAAGAACCCAGGCTCAGCAGTTCTCTGGCAACAGCATCAGCACTTCTACCTGCAGTGTAACTGAGGGAGCTCTGGGCTGCACATTCTGCCGCTGAAAACCATTTGTCAACGAACAATGCCGTGGCCATGAACGAGAAATGGTTCTCTTCACTGAACTACCACATCTTCCTGAGGAGGCTCCACCAGGGCCAGTCACCGTGCCCAGAACCCTCCCTCCCTCCCTCGCACGGTGTGGTTACACAACACCACAGCAAAGGGGGGCACAAAGGAAAACCCTTCCCGCTGCAAACAGCTCCTAGTGCTGAGGCTGCTCAGAACCCTTTGTGGCTGCCCGGGGAACATGAATATTAGATGAGGAAAGCTTTCAGCAAGCACTCCTGCCTTCCTCCAGGGTGCCAAGAGCTCCACCACTGCTGGCATCACTGCAGCTGTTTTCAGATGATGAGTAAGTGTGTAATATATTAAATAAATATTGGGGGAAATCATGGAAAAGGAAAGGAGAAATTAATCAAAGTTGTGTTTCAAAGTCTAAGCATAAAAAAATGCTTAAATAAACAAGCAGATCCAGCTCTAAGGTGGTATCAGGGACTTGATTTCCAGACATGCTGCTATAAAATCAATTTGACTTGCCACAAGCTTTGGAGACACATCATACAGGAGAAGCAGAGTTGTCAGTGTACAGACCAACACTGTGGAAACTGCTGGGGGATTTATTTGCTTTTTTAAGTGTACACTACCAAAACAAACCACCTTCTAAGTTACCCACAAGAAAGTCACAAGGTGACTCAATCTGCACACAAGGAAATGTTTAACTGCATGTTAATCTTGGTAATTTATTTATTACTTCCCCAGAGGATGATTACCCCAGGAGAAAGTCTCTCAAACATGCTAAAAATAACTTGCTTCTAATTAGGACTTTTAACTTCCCACCTTTAACTAATCAAGCATCTGCAATGCTTCATTTTCCTCTTTCTCTTTAGGCAAAATCTTACAGGTTTTTAAGCTGAGAAGGTGAGTTTGTGCAACCTGTCACACCTCCAAATTTCCTTTCATCTCTTGGTCCAATCTCAGCTTTCCAGTCAGAAATCAAGCTTAGTGCTACTTAAGAATGACCTGAAGAACTCAATATCATCATCTGCTTGGCCAGTTTATCCCAAACAAGCATGGATTATTCTTGTCTGGCACAAAAAGCCTGCCAATAATGAGAATATTTCAGCGTCCCAGCTCTTTTTATGTGCTAAAGAGGAAAAAAAAGGCAATTTCACAGAGTTTTGGCAGTTGTGCTGCTAAATGTTTTTATAATAAAGCAGCTAATTTGTATGGTTTTATAATAAAGCAGCTAATTTTTATAATGTTTTCATAATAAAGCAGTAATTTAGTCTTCATGAAAATACAAATTTCCATCAAACAAGTGGTTTAGAGCAGTACTTTTAAGTTTCACAGCAGAGATTTCAGGCTCACTACTGAAGCACCTCATGCTGCCATAGAAAGTTCTCTCTATTTGTCATATTTTGCAGTGTTTTCAGGTTAACATCTCCTCTCTCTCTCCTGCTTTTTCTCCAATCTTTCCAAGTTCAAGCCATCACTTCCACTGACTACAGAAAATTAAACCCAAAATGAAGCTACATGCCAGCCAGTACTTAAAAAGAAACCACAACACTGTCGTTCACAACTGATTATGGCCCCCACAATTTTGTTTTTCTTCTTTTTAAGTGGTTAAAAAAACCCACAGAAGCACTGACAGTGTTTTGACAAGCAAAAGCAAAGCTTTTCTTACCAACACAGGTGGCCTGAAGTGGAGTGACAGATGATAGGGATGGGACAGATGGGGGAGATGACATTCTGCATTACTATTCTTCCATCAAGACATGGAATGGAAAATTAATTGTACCCAAGGCAGGGAGAAACTCTCAACCTGCTTTAGAGTAGTTGACAGGTGAGGGGGGATGTTTCATGCTCTTTTTGCTTGGTTAGCCTGCTTTTAGTGGAAGAAAAGACAATGATACTGAAAAGCAGATGTTACAGAAAGCAAAATAATTGAAATAAAATGAATTCCTGTACTCTACAGTTCTGGAAAATCCAATATATATATATATTACAGATGTTT